>JAKRZM010000543.1:173320-292865 GCA_036379175.1 Heliconius cydno galanthus
CGAATTGTGTATGAAGAGGCGCAACTCAACGCTGAGCGATGCCTCGTTGATAGAGGGAGAAAATGAAAATATCAATATTTCATTAGGTACCTAGAGCGGGAATCGAATCTATAACCTGTATCGTTTACACACTTTTGCCACTGCTCCACGGGCAGTCGTGAGTCTATAGGATAGCCTCTTAATACTTTTAATTTAAGTTTCAAATTCGGCACCTCATTGCCTTTAATTAAACAAGGTGTAAAGTTTATTATGTTAACTAATGTAATTGAGGTAGAATTAAATAATTAACACTATAATGATTTATTTCATAGTTTACTGAAAGTTTAGCAACTAAATATAGCCTCTACCCTCCGGTAAACAACACCAACATTGTTTTGATATTATACTCGATAATGTATTAAATTTCATCTCTCTATATTACATTTTTAATGAAGCCGTCGTGACGTATGCACAACGGGCGTACGACTATAAAAACGACGGATGTGGGTTCGAGTCCCACTGGAAGTAATGAAAACAGTTAACTTCTAAGTAACTAATCTATTTCACAATTGCCATCTTACAATTATTAATTCCAATCAAAATCTGTTCGAGCGTCAACCTACCAAAGACATTGAACCGACAAAAAGACTTTGAATCTTTATAATTATTTGGGCGGAAAATTTGGTTTATGTATACTGGTAAATTCCTCAATTCTCTCCTGGCGCAGGTGCACAAGGGTGGTTCTGTAACGGTTGTGGACTCGATCCCCACTCGAGGTAATGAATTATTATTTATTAATATTTTCATTTCTTCGCCCTTCAACGGCAAAAGCCCGACACTCAGTTCCGACACTCAACACGCAAGGCCTCGAAAAACTCGGCGGAGAGTGGAGAACAGTGTCTTAACACTAGGTTCCTCTACCCACCTTGCTGTATGCGGAGTACAGTATAAAGTTTAATTTAATTTTTATGGTAATCTATATATATAAAAGGACTTGTCCTCACTGACTGAGGTAAGACGCACGCACAGCCATAACCGCTGTGCGTAGAAATGTAAAATTTGGACATATGTTTACTCTCGTAATCTGGACATCCATTAAGAAGGGATTTTGAAAAATTTTAGCCCTAAAGGGGTGAAAAAGGGGTTGAAAGTTTGTATGGATTTTTTTTTAAATCGGCACCGACTTTTATAAAATTTGAAATTTAGATTTTTAAAAGTATTTAATTGAACACGTATTTCATCGTTTTCTAGAATTCTTTCCCTAAGGGTGCAAATAAGGGTTTGAAAGTTTGTATGGAAAAATCATTAAATTGCCACCGATTTTTTTAAAATTTGAAATTGAGACTCTTAAAATTATATCATTAAACATGTGTTTCGTGGTTCATTATAATTCACCCCTAAATATGCAAGCGAAGCTGCGCGCGTCCGCTAGTTGTTTTAATAAGAATATTAAGGTATCAAAAATAAAAATCCATAATAGTATCAAAATATATTATCGCGCTATAAAATTCATACAACTTATAATGACATCTTATAATTATTATAATATATATATCACAGTGCATAACAAGCTAATTAGAAAAGGAGATTTCGTTAATTTACACAAAAAAGGATAATTTTATAAAATTAGATTATAATATGTAAAAAAACCATAAAATTATAAAAAATGCAACGTTATATGTATATAGATGACTGCTCATAATATATGACCGTATATGATATTATTCAATTATAAATATTTGCCTTAAAATATATAGGCTGTGCGATTAAATTAATTCTAAATAAGTCTTAAATAAAAGAAAACATTTAAGACCGCAGTGGCGTAGATAGACAGGGTCTGCTGTAGATTATGTCGATTTTCACTAAGGTTAAAAATTAATATTTTCATTTTCCCATTTTGGCAAACGAGGACATTAAACAGAAATAGATTTGAACTTATCATAAAATTTTAAGAAATAGTACAATAAATGATCGTAAAAAATCACATAAATCAAGTCAAAATAAAATTTCTAAACTTATATGACAATATAAAAAATATAAAGCAATATTTAAAACTGTAAAATGAGTGAAAAACTGTGAAAATAGATTTATAATTTTAATAATTTTCCTGCTTTCCTTTTTTTAATTATTTTTTTTCTGTTAGTAGCATGCCTAGAAAATGCCTGCATAGAAAATTGATTAAATATAATTATTACAAAAAATCAATCTTTATAAAACAAATACATTTATTTTAAAAATTAATAAACTGTAAAAAAAATAAGAAATACATTTAAAAAATAAATACAATTGTTAATTCATATGTAACTTACAGTACTGTACTAAATTTAAACAAAAGTTGCAAAAAGAACTATCATCAAATGTTTTCCGTTTTTTATGTTTAATGTTTAAAAAATATAAATATAATTATTATCTTTCGTAACAATACGATCGATGAGTTGTGGCCACCCTGAACTTCAATTTTCTGAACATTTACGCATTGTTTACTCGAGAAGAAAATAATCAAAAGTAAGAAAATTTCTAAAAACAAATCTGCATCTAAATTAAGTCGGCCTCGACTCGTCGACCGCGATATATCTAATTACGCAATTCCCAAGTTACTTCGCAGGTGGATCGGAGTTCGATAAAAAACGGTCCTTCTTGATTAGGGTAAAAAGTAGAAGGCATGAAGGAGTATCGACCAGCAGGAAGGTTGTGTAACTCTATGTATACGAAACCCGATCTAGAATAAAATAATGATAAGATATTATTAAATTTAAAAATAGGGAGATTTGAACCCATGCTTCTTGGAAATCATCCAAGCACTCTCACCACTAAACCATACGTTCTCATCTAGTTATGTCGAAATTCTTATACTTTTGTTACAACTTATTTGTGTTCTTTGTATATAGTTAAAACTGAACAGAAAATAAGGAATCTGTTAACGATAGGCTCACTTTATTTTTCCTGTTAAATATATATATTTCAAACATTTAACAGTAATAAGAGGCAAATAAGAAATCTGGTATAACTATAATGCTTAATTATATTTAAACAATTGATGAAACTGTGTGCACACAGGTGCACAATAAAAAATAGCAAAAAGATACTTAATAAAATGCAAAATGTAACTCACCGATAAGCCCCAGACGACTCTCTCAAAAATGGCGCTGTAACATTAGGATCTTCTAAGCCTTCCACTCTCACGTCTATCCCAATCTGATATTGTTTTGGACCTTTCAGTTCAGCGACGAGATGGCAAGGGTTTCTAGATTCCGGTACAGATATTATGTATTTAGGGTTATTTTGATATGTTTGTCTATGGTTTTCGCAACCACCCGCCGTTCCGGCTGACCATTCGCCTCGAATCTGTGAAGGGAATAATATTTTTAAACTTCCTTTTTTCTTCTTTCTTTATTGCATTCAAGACTTTTTGTCGACAATCAATTCTTAATGTATTTTTGAACACGCCCAAAGTAAATATGAATATTACTTTAACATTACTTATACATGTTAATTTTGGCTACAGCATCTGATGTGGAAGTCACCTCAAGATAAAAACTATTCCAAAATAGATTTTGTCCTCCCGGTCAATTATCATCTACAATTATATTCAATAGTTCAGGCTAAAATCTAGTTTCAAACAGATATATTATACAATAATTATAAATCTAATGTTCCATAATGTACGAATAGATTGAGAAATTTTCCACAAAAAAATATTTATACTCAAAATATTTAACGCAATGAAAACGTAAATTCAAAAATAAAACACAAATACACACAAACACTAAGGTGCCAGGTTCCCTGTTTTGTGCGGGATACAGCATGAAGCTAAGGAAATAACAGAAAATATAGTTATCCTGTAGAGAAAATGCTCAATCTTTGCTATATGGATCTTGTATGATGTCTGTACATATTGGTGTTCTTCTCATAAAGAGATACTACTAACGTGTATCTTCTTGGTGTTAGCGTCACTCACGATCAAGCTATCCTCTTTCAATATAGATTCGAACACACACACACACAAAACTCACCGTTTTCCTATAGGGATAAGGCTCAATCTTCGCCATTTGGAATGGACAAGTGGCGTACGCTCTCAGTGTATAGTAGATGGTGGTGGTCTTCTCATATTGAGACACTACCAGCGTGTATCTATCCGTGCTGACGTCACTGACGATTATTTTACATAAGTAATGCGGACTGTTTATTCGAATACCATCTATATAGGGTGGTGGGTCATCTGGAAAGAATATTTCGATTTAAATTTAACAGTCTCACGCTTACCTCAGAGTAAGATGAAAGCAAGCAAATTCTGGCAATTCTTCATCTTTATTTTATAAAAAAAAACAGAAAATTGGTTTAATTTACAGTTATAATTTATAAAACGCTCATATTTCTCCACTGCCTTTATCTATGGCTTTACATAAACCCCCTTTGTTTAGCAAACTTACACGGATAATAAACTCTTTTCCCATTCTTGTACACCAACAGCGTGATATACTCCTTGTTATCCCTGAAGTCGTCTATCCGCGTGATATGGCGTGTTAGAAGCAACCACACCGCCCCTTTCCCTTGAACATGTAAAGTGAATTGCGGGTTTTCACTTATGTTGTATGCGTCTTTTACGGGACCGTTGCCTGCGTCCCATTTTCTGGATAAAAAAATATATACATATGATTATAAATATATTTTTATTAGCTAGTTAAAAGTACTATTTATTATGTAGCGTAAAAAATATATTTTATAAGAATTTGGATTTAATGTTTGTATTTTACTAAGCGCGGCATTGATCCGCCACTTATAATGCTATATCAATCAGTAAGACAAATAAATAAATAAAATATATAGTGAATCTCTCACAAATCAGCATCAATGACCTCATGGTATTATTAAGCACACAAAATTACACATATAAATAAAGAAATACTGACTGGTGTATACAATACGTGAATTTAAACAGTTCCGGGTTCCAATTCAAGTAGAAAACGTCAAAAAACTCCAATATACTGGCGTAATCAATCCAGAATACACCATTATCGTACTGTGAGGCGCTATCGGGGTCGTAGTTTAAGAGAGAACGGAGTGTTGGTGTCCAATGTACAGTGTCTAACTCACTGTAGTTACCCCTCCATCGAAGGTGAGACCAGGGATTTTTGAGTTTTAGCAATTTTACACCCTAAAATATAATAATATAAATTAAAAATATTAAAAATGCCTTAAGGCTGCCGTGGCGCAGGGGAACAAGCGTGTGACTTTAAGTACGACTTTCATGAGTTCGATTCCCTCTCTGAGAAATTAAATATTTAATATTTTCATTTCTTCGCTTTGGTGACGAGGCAAGCGCGGCGTTGAGTGTCTCAACTCAACACACAATGCTTCCAGAATTCAGCGAAAAGTGGGGAACGGAAATGTTAAGACACTCCCTAGTCCCATTTTAATGGGAACGGACTAGGGACGACTAGGCTCCCGGTTCCTTCTGCCATGATAACAGTGTAATATATTAAAACAGTGTATTACCACTGAATTCTCTATCTATGAGACGGTTGACGAGTCGTGGCCGCAATGAAGTTATCTATATATAACAGGGCAGATTTTAATTTAGCATTTTTCTTAATATTGATAATTTTCCCTCCTAAAGCTTAGGCTTTACTTTAAGGCAACAAATCGGCCGTATCCTGTAAAAAACACATCTTCAAACTAAAAAAATCTAATAAACTCACATTTACAAGCCGTACATCGAGTACAGCGTACGCATGGCTTGCCACTAAGCCGGTCCTTTCAGCCTGTATGTCATCTAGGGCTCCAGTGGCCGCTGTGGCTAGGACTTCGCCCCTTTCCAGTCTAGACCTAACCGTCTCGAATAGGGCTTCGGAGTTAAAATTCTCGGTGTTACGTAACGCGCAGCGCTCTGGTATCCAGCCTGTTAAGGCATGAAGATCTATATTCTAGGATGGGAAGAGATTTTTCTTAAAACACGCTAATAGATACACAAATATATTATTTAACTAGCGGCCCGCCCGCGGCCTCGCCCGCTTGAACTACATAATTATTTATTTAATACACAGAATTGACTGACTGTTATAATGACTTCTAATATGTTTTTTCACGACATTATCGTCATTTCTATAAGGAATGTTGATATTTGATATTTATAGTAATATACATTATTAGATATTGAAGCATTGACACGTAAAGCTAATTATTTATTATACTGTTAGCGAACTCGTGTAAAAGAGGGTAGTGTAGGTGAAAAATAAAAAACACTATTAAATAAAAATATTAAATAAAATATTTCTACCGGTATAATAACGAAAAGCAAACAAATTATTAAATTTAAAACTATTTGATTCCAAGTTGCAAAAGTTTAAGATGTAACTAAATTATAAAAAAGTGATGAAAATAAGTTACTTCATACTCACACTATTAGATCCTGGAAAATCATAACCACCCATGACTTTCATGTACGCCTTTTCCAATAGGGACACCCAAAATTCATTTTTATTACTTGAATAAGAACATAATAATCTTCTATACTTACTATATGGCAAGCGATCGTCGATTATTACCTATAAAGTATAGATAAGTAGGAAACTTATTGTTTTGACACAATTTTCATAGAGACATTATTTTCTTCATATACATTATTTACTATTTTAAACTGTATGTATATGAAGTGTTATTCCATACTTAGTAAAAAAATTCTGATTTTTTTATAAAACATTTTTTTAAATAAATATATAGTTTTCGTAAATACCTTCCTCCTAACTCCATTCAAATGTAACTTGACCATATATTTGCCAAAAGGATTGTATACAGGCTGTTTATTTTTGTTCTTTGGATATATTATAGATGTAATAATTTTTTTGTTGAATCTTCTCTCATACAATGCACTTACTGCTAAAGACGCTACGAATGAGCAATCAGAGACTATCTGAAAGAAATAGGTAATCATTTTGTAAAAAATAGGTTTTTTTTAATTAAAACTAAAACTAAAATATTGTGTCGTCAAATTTCATTTTTATGGCAGAACTCCACCCCGTGCTTTGCCTTGTTACTAGAGCGACGAAACGAAAATATTAAATATTGTAATTGCACTTACAAAAAAATACAGGTATATATAATATAAAACTCACCGTCTGTTTAATACTAAAGCAATCAACATGGTCGCCAACAATCATTTTCGGATCGCTCGACACTTCATGCGGCCTGATCCATCCATCGAACTCATTCTCCTGTTTCGACGACAACTTTAATTCACTAGCTCTGTCTTCAAAGGGCAACGCATATTGAAACTTTTCCGATAAGTCAACGTCCATGAACGGTAAAAAACAATTATTGTTTATATTTGACGTCATTCGTAAAACTTCTTTCTCTTCTTCAGTGTAATTTTGTTTACCACTTACTTTTAGGTGTACACTTTGTTCGCGTTGGAGTTGAGCTCTGTTTGGTGATATTGCTAAAAAAATATTTTTCTTAATGAAAATAAAATTTATTTAATGAAAATAATCTTTGTTGTGACATAAGTTCGTAATATTAAAAATTTATAATATTTTAATATTCTATACAATATTGTTTATAGTACCACTCATATAAACAATATTAATACACAAAAACACATAAAATAATAAATCTTGACAAAAACCAGTTGAGACCTGTCTTGGCGCAGGGGCTCAAACATATGCCCTGAAGGAAATAAAATAATGAGTACTGTTGAGTCCGCCACTCAACATGCAATGTCTGAATAGAACTAGAATATCTTAACACTTGATTCCAGAGTATTATTGTATCATGCTGTGTGCGAAGATAAGCATGAAGATGAAACCTTGAAATATTTGAACAAACAATAGCTGTATGTTTTAGAAAGAAAATGAATATTACAAACTTTTTAAATATTACAGTTATTGAAATAAAAAATATATTAATTAGAAACAGAAGAAAAAAATCATATATAACAATTATTAATTACATCACTTTAAACTACTAAACATTAAATACTAACTTGGCTTCTTTGGTTCAGTAACTGACAGGGCTCCCATCTTTTTAATCCCTTTAATCTCTTCAGCCCTATCTAATGCTTGTGCAGCTAAACCATTTATCTTTGTTTTTATAATTGAATTGGTGACTTTCTACAAGCAACAAAAGAATATGTCATAATACAATGTCTGTCTTTTCATTTACATTTTACTGTGGTGATAAATGCAGGGCTGAATTTTGTCCTATTTCTTGTTAAGAAATCTTTAAAATTGGGCAGAAATTGTGAACAGGAAAAATTAAAATACATAATAAATAGTTCATGAGACATACCACACTAACTGCCAATTCTACAGCTTGTGTATATAATTGCAAAGCTAAGTCTGTTAGATTCGCTTCATCTGCATCTAAGGCTTGTTGCATAAGGAAGTAGCATTTTTGCATAAGCCTTTCACTATCTTCTTGCTGGGCTCTTTCTGTAACACAAAGTGGTGTTACTTTATAATACTTATTAAATTTATATTTTTTCTTTCTAATAATTCTTTTTTATTTATTTGGATGAAGTGAAAAAAAATATCTTTATAATTATTTAAAATGTACAACTCATTATACACTTAAGACATATCTTGTTCTATACTCGATATCACATGATAATTTATAGTACAATAAAGAATGAAATTGCAACAAAACAGCATGACTCATCTATGAATAGCGGTAAAATTTATTTACGAAAAATCTGAATTACAAGAACACATTTACCTTTTTGTTCTTGTAAGAAAGTAGCTCGTTCTAAATATTCCTTGACTTTTTGCCTTAGATCTCCTTGTCTTTCTGGTGATATCTGACCACATACCCTGTCCAACAACCGAGCAGCTGTTCTGTAACATTCTACAGCTTTATCAGCTTGACCAGCTTGGTCAAATGTGACTGCTAGAGAAGCTGCTTCCGTTGCATTCATAAAATCACTCATTTTTAGATTATAATGTGAAGTATATTCACATTATAAAATTGTAATCTCCATAAATAAACAGTGAATGTAAGAAAGATGACTTTAGTTTGATTCTATCTGTCAAATAATAAATGTCAATTTTCACGATTTTGACTTTTCAGGTTTTTATGTGTTCAGAAATAAAATAACTTTCAATTAACGAAATAATACTAAATTGTGGTTGTTTAGTTTATAAAATATCAAATTTAATACAAAGTAAATTATTCCAATTGCAATAGTCAGATCTCTCGATGGCGTCTCGAGCGACAAAAGTTCAATGAGTTGTTTATATTACGCTAACCGTAATAATTGGAATTGATGTACTTTTAAGGGGTACTTGTGAATATTTTCCGAAAAAATACGTTGAAATACATTCATGAATATATAAAATAGTTAAATTTGTAATATATCTTATATTTTATTACCACATAAAATAATAGATCTTACACTGTAGTCTCAGGGTTAGGCTCAGGCTCTCACGTCACTTTACATTTGACAGTTGCAATATGTCAAATTTTGATTTCCTATAAGTATTTCTCATTTATTCGTAAATCCTTCTTCATTAGTTCATTGTTGGCTGTGCCCTGTGACTTATTATGTGTATTATTGTGAAATAGTGGCCATCGTCCAAAATTTGAGTGCATAATTATTTATTCGTCTAAAATTTTAATATAATCCTTAGTATTTAGTAGATTGGTGAACTCTGATTCTCATATAGATTAAAATATAGAAGAATTTAAATCAGAAATGGCTTCAGATGTTCTAGCATCGTCTGGATCAGAAATCCGTGAGAACTTGGTAATTATATACATATAAAATCAATGGCAATTAATTTATACACATTAATGTCAAATAGAATCACGTTAATCTACCCCTTCTAGCTACTGCATATTATTATTAAAACCTTAGCAATGAAGAAACGACGAATTTGACCTTCTTGCCACCAAGAATTTACCTATTCTTAAAGGTATTTTAGTGTGTAAAATATTAATTGTATGATAATTATTGCCTTTTCCAAAAATACTTTGCATGGTAATCAAAATTAATGGGTAACAAATTATGTTTTCCTTTTAATGATTCCAATTTAATAAACCAATATAACTAAAAAGCATAAAAACAATAATTACCAAAAAAAGCTATTAACTAGGTACTTTAATTGTATGTAAATTTAAATACTTAGTTGCTTATAAAACACTCATACCTGAGATTGATTGTGAGATACCTTTTTCATTCAAAGATTATAATTTATGAATGAAAACAGCATTTCAAGGTTGATATCAGAGTTGAAACATGGCTTATAAATATGGGCCCTGGTTGTGTTTTAGTTTCAAGCTGTATCCCGCACACAGCGGGGTAGACAGAGGGAACCTAACATTAAGACACTCCATTCTCCATTTTCTACCAACAGATTAGAGTATCTCGTTGGCTATCATATTATATCACAAATCTTAAAAGTTTATTGATAAATCTATACTAATATTATAATGCTGATGAGTTTGTTTCTTTGAATATTCTAATATCAAGAACTACTGATTGAAATTAAAGAATTAGTTCCAATATAAATAGAATTTCCTGGTTCGCTATGTTAGTATTTGTCTTCTAAAAACATTGTATGTTTTTATATATATTCTTTTTGTACAATATATAGATATTGTGAATGGATAAAAAGAAACCAGTGATGCATAACTTCATCCTTGGTTTTTATTTAGTTTAAAATAAAGTTTAGTTAAAAAAAATATTTGGAAACATTAAAAAAATTGACATAGCAGAACTTGAAACAGTTTCTAAGAAAAATGTTTTCCAAAAATATTTTCCTATTCATAGAGTAGGGTTTTTTACAGCTTCATGCTGTATAACACACATGGTGTGGTAGGCGAAGGGAATCTAGTGTTAAGATACTCTAATTCCGCCGAATTCTGAAGGCATTATTTGTGATGAATGGCGTAACACAACGTCGCTCTTTGCCTCGTTACCAGAGCAAAGAAATTAAAATATTAAATATTTTATTTCTTGAAATGATAATCGAACCCACAACCCGTCGCATCTACAGTCGCACACCTGCCTGCATGCCTGCGCCAAGAATGGACTTTGACCTATAGAATGGAAAAAAGACATTAAAAATGTTAATATTAAAAAGTGCTCAGAAAAATTAAGTAATATAAATATGAAGTACTAGCGGACCCGGACGCGGCTACGCCTGCTTGAAATATAAGAATATAATTTCTATAGAAATATAATTTCAATCTAGATGAAATGCTAAAAGTGACTATTATATTTATTTTCATAAGGATGAATATCAAAATGACGCGGTAACGAACGCGGTCGCGTAGCGACGACGGTTGCTATTAACATGGCAGAATAAATTGCATGTCAAATTAGAAAGTATTCGAATATATTAGTATATATGTGTTATGTAATGTTATATAGCCTATAGCACTTCTGAAGAATGCAGCTTTCATACAAAAGAAAAACAAAGTAAATCGGACCAGTAGATCCAGAGATCTTAGCGTTCAAACAAACAAACAAACTCTTCCGCTTTATTATATTAGTATAGATATAAAAATATTTTAAATATAAACATTTTGACCAAACAAATTTTAGTTTTATAAAATTAGTATAAATGAAATAAAAGTTGAGTTATATTTTCAGGTAACAACTGCTATCAAGTTCCTCTCCAATCCTAACGTACAGAGATGTACTATGGAAAGCAAAGAAAGATTCCTCAGAAGCAAAGGACTATCAGATGTAGAAATACACAAGGCTATAGAGAAATGCGGTGAATTGTTAGATGTACCGTCCTTAACATCTGAACTGATGATGTTCCATCATTCCAGAACGTCGTGGTTTAAAGAGAAGATCATACCACTGATTGTTTATGGAGGATTTATCTATGGATGCTATTGGTTTTATAAGGTAGGTCTCATTTTTTACGTTTTAAAATAATATTTACTTTACTTTTTTAGTTTCATGCTATATCTGGAAGGTAGCTCATGTTAAGACACTCTTGGGAACTATTAAATTCCATTACCTCTGCCTATCCCAATAGAAAATAAAAGCAATTTGCTAAGTTCAAGTTCAGTAAATTTTTGAGGCCGTGGTAGCGCAATTTTTAACGATTTCTTCTTCTACTCGAAAGTAGGAAATGGAGTATCTTAATACTAGTTTTCCTCTGCCTACCCTGCTGTGTATGGAATACAGCGTAAAGCTGATTTATTGGATTTGTTCTTGTATATGTCTTGCTACGCCAAAATTTTTATGCGATTTCGACAAATGTTATAATTTTTGTCAAATAAATAGCATAAATAAATGATTCAAAATACTTTCATTATTATATTTATGTTTTTGCATTTTTGGAATACTATTGCCTCTAAAAAACACGAATAAACTCTTATAAATTATTATAGCTCATACATATGTATAACCTAAAAAAATTACATAGCCGTCTGTGTAACATGGATTTGTAAAATTTATAATATTAGATAAATACAAAAGGTCAATGTACGATTAAACCTTAAAATTCTATACTGTCCAATTGTGATCAGCACTCGTACATTCATACGTGTATTGGAAATAGCGTGATTGATAATATTTAGAGCATTAGTTTTAACAAGCTTTTATATTTTATTTATTTGATAGTGTTTATTAAGCTTCACGCTTTTTTCCACATGTAGTAGGGTAGACACAAGGAAACTAGTGTTGACACACTACGTTTCCCACGCGTAGCGCAATTTTGGACACGTTGCATCTTGAGTGCCGTAACTCTTTTGTCTTGTTTTGAAAATAATGGGATGAGTGAGAATCGAATCTACAACCGTCGCGGTTCTCATTTCATTCAAANAAATGGAGTATCTTAACACTAGTTTTCCTCTGCCTACCCTGCTGTGTATGGAATACAGCGTAAAGCTGATTTATTGGATTTGTTCTTGTATATGTTTTGCTACGCCAAAATTTTTATGCGATTTCGAAAAATGTTATAATTTTTGTCAAATAAATAGCATAAATAAATGATTCAAAATACTTTCATTATTATATTTATATTTTTGCATTTTTGGAATACTATTGCCTCTAAAAAACACGAATAAACTCTTATACATTATTATAGCTCATACATATGTATAACCTAAAATATTACATAGCCGTCTGTGTAACATGGATTTGTAAAATTTATAATAATAGATAAATACGAAAGGTCAATGTACGATTAAACCTACAAAATTCTATGCCGTCCAATTGTGATTAGCACTCATGTACATTCATACATGTATGGAAATAGCGTGACTGATAATATTTAGAACATTAGTTTTAACAAGCTTTTATATTTTATTTATTTGATAGTGTTTATTAAGCTTCACGCTTTTTTCCACATGTAGTAGGGTAGACACAAGGAAGCTAGTGTTGAGACACTACGTTTCCCACGCGTAGCGCAATTTTGGACACGTTGCATCTTGAGTGCCGTAACTCTTTTGTCTTGTTTTGAAAATAATGGGATGAGTGAGAATCGAATCTACAACCGTCGCGGTTCTCATTTCATTCAAACTGAATTTTAGACGACGTGCGACGTAACCTTTAGCATAATCATTTGACGATTAATGAGATTTTTAATATAATGTTTTTTTTTTAAATAAATGACTTGTAGGTACATCATAAAATATTATTTAATTTTTAACGATGAAATAAATATTAACAATGGGTTATATATTTATCTATATTATTAATTTGTAAGTAAAAAGCAATAAAAAGTTGTTCGTTCTTTCTAATAGATTGAAATCAAAGTCCAATTTAGATAATAAATAGACATACTGACTCTTCGGCGTAGCTTTCGGCGTTAACCTAATGGTTATGGGTTCGATTCCCGCTTGATTTTTATTATTTGCCTTACTCCGTTTCTTATATTAATAGATAGAATTCTGTCTCTCAAAATGCAATGTCTGAAAAGAGTCTACCTGTTACCGTTATCAATATCGAGCAAAAAAGAGCAAAAATAAATCACGTTTGTTGTATGGGGGCTCCCTTAAATATTTATTTTATTCTGTTTTTAGTGTTTTTTCTTAGTGTCATAGCTGTCATCTGTGAAAATTTCAAATGTCTAACTGTCACAGTCATTCCTCTCAAAATCTCTCTGCATCATATCATTCGTGTGTAAAAAACAAAAAAAAAAGATACAGTCTTAGTAACGGGGCCCCGTTTTACCCTTTGGGTAAAGAGTCCTGAAAAGATGCTATTAAAGAACCGGTGTTAACAATTGACGACAGCTTTGGATTCGAATTCCGATCACAATAGAGTTTATTTTTACAATTTCTCTAGTTAGCTAGACTAGAGTAATTGTAAAAATAATTCAACAAAGAAATCTCTGTGAAGGCGGAAAGTATGTAAAAATATTAATAAAATAACAGAATCTTTATAATTTTTTTAATATTTTTTTTATAGAATTGTGAAGGCGGAAAGTACGTAAAAATATTAATAAAATAACAGAATCTTTTTAATATTTTTTATATTTTTTTTTTATAGAATTGCATCAGACATTTCCTGTTCGTGGAGGAACCAAAACGTAAAACGACAGTGGAATGTATAGAAGAGTTACGAAAATCCTTAGATGTAATGAACGCCAGTATTTGCTCACTGAGAGGCGATGTACAGACATCGTTGAAACGGAACACCTTTAGATCCGAATTGGACAATTTGAAGTCAGATATTGCTTCTGTCAAAGGCATATTGCTTAATAGGCAAGTGGTTTTTTTATTAAATAATGATTATTCATAAATATGTCTTATTTATGTGATAATATTATAGTCCGAGGCCGGTCGTGGCCCAGAGGCAAAAAGTGTGACTGCAACTGCGAGAAACTGTGGGTTCGATTCCCACCCGAGGAAATGAAATATTTAAAATTTCCATTTTCTTCGCTCTGGTGTCAGGGCAAGGCGTGGTGTTGAGCTCCGCGACTTAATACATTGCGTATTAAGTCGCGGAGCCTCCCGAAAATTGGGAAGTATCTTACTTAACACTAGCTTCCCTATGACACAAAAAAAAATATGATTATAAAGTGGAAAAGTTTGTTTGGTTGAACGCAATTCTTTTGGTATTAAATTTTTCGAGAAAGGCTGTATTATAATAACGATAACGGTTTCCACATAATCCACCGTATCTGCGGTCAGGGTTACTTCACACATTTATTTGTCAGTCATTTCTAATTGAGCTAGGGGATAAACGCGAGAGTTCTATACCACAAACGAATATAATATTTTCGAGTTGTGNGGGTTCGATTCCCACTCGAGGAAATGAAATATTTAATATTTCCATTTTTTTCGCTGGCAAGGCGCTGGCTCGCAAGGCGTGGTGTTGAGCTCCGCGACTTATACGCAATGCCTCCCGAAAATTGGGAACGAAGTATCTTACTTAACACTAGCTTCCCTATGACACAAAAAAAAATATGATTATAAAGTGGAAAAGTTTGTTTGGTTGAACGCAATTCTTTTGGTATTAAATTTTTCGAGAAAGAGGCTGTATTATAATAACGATAACGGTTTCCACATAATCCACCGTATCTGCGGTCAGGGTTACTTCACACATTTATTTGTCAGTCATTTCTAATTGAGCTAGGGGATAAACGCGAGAGTTCTATACCACAAACGAATATAATATTTTCGAGTTGTGGGCATTTTTTTTAAGGCGATTATGAGTTTTTATTATTTGATAGTGTTTATTTTTACTAAATGGAGTTTATAATTGCTTGCCACTACAATTGCTAGAAAAGAAATTAAAAAACTTCACTTATTGTTTAATTGACCATATAGGTACATTACTAAAAAATATATGCAGTTAATAGACGATCTAACTGTTTCTACTAATCTATTTCGTTTTAATGGTATAACGTTGCTTAGCATTTTTTTTTTATCTTTCTATTTTATCTTCACGCTTTATCCCGCCAAGGTTAGGGGGAGGCGTTTTGGAGGCCTTGCGAGTTGAGTGCACGTTGACTCTAGACACCAGTTCTCTTTATATGTATGACCTCTTTACATAAAAATAAATTTTCCTTTTTTACCAGAAATCAGTTCCCTGCACTAAAAACACGTACCGAACCGCCATCGATACCGGCATGGCAGAGACAATCAGAAGAGGCGTCTTCCACAGAAGTGGTAGAAGATAAGAAGAAACATAGGGAGAGAAGTAGAAGTCAGAGGTCTGAGTCGGGAGGCTCTAACTCGAGTGAGGGGGAACAGGCGACGAAGAATAGCGATAGCAGCTTGGAAATTATGTAAGTGTTGGAATTGTCAATTGTGGTACATTCTTTTAAAATATTTTTGCTGACCATAAAAATGTCAAGATTAATTATTTCCAGGCAGAAAATCAACAATAGGAAATGAACATTAGTAAAATATGTTTGAATTAAAAATAAGTACTAAAAAAACATATTATTGTTTACATATTGTTCTAATCATCTAATGTAATATTAAAATATATTTTTTATATTATCTTAAAACATTTCTTTCTCAAGCATTCTTTCTCACGATCGTTTAAGTGTAAATAATTGTAATGCATATCGTATTGCCTACGTTATAATTTGAATATTATTTAAATACGTCGTCATGTCGCAATTGTTCATTGTCTCGTGCATAATATTAAAATAACTGTCTTTTTTTAATAAAATTATTTATTCTTATCTTGAGTAATTCTACGTAAAAAATCTCAGTAATTATTTTATAATAGATATATTCAAATTCACTATAATGTTGATGATTGTAAGTTTGATTCCCATTCGAGGTAGTGAAATATTAACATTTTCATTTCCTCGATCTGGTAACGGACAAAGCGGGGAATTGAGTTCCGTCACTCAACACTTAATGCCTCCAGAGTTCGGCGGAAAGTGGTTAGCGGAGTGAAAAATAAAATAAAAATATTTAAAAAAATGTACTCTGGAGTAGTGGAATATGAACGCTTATTTTCTTGTATAGCATATTATTGACTATTGTTATAAATCCTCACAATAGAGTAGTGTAGCAATATATATTGCAATATTCTTTTTCTGTTCGTTAAACTAAATTTATACTAGATTCTTTCTTATCTAATTTAGCAAAAGAAAATAGTATTTACATAAGAATTTACTATTATAACCTAGTCTAGGTTTTATTTTGACTTTAAACAATGTATAAAAAAGTTTTCATCATCTTTTTATATATATTTACATAAAAAAAGTAATAAATTCTCAAGGTAACCTTTCAATTTTAATTCCTAAATGTAATATTATTATAAAATATATTACTTATATATATATAATCTTTAATTCCAGAACGTGAATTCCACAGACCGTACAAAATGGACACAAACGAATTTGGATTTTGATTAAATCATGTTTACTTGCCTTTAATATTGTTCTTTTAATATTTTATGTTCCTAACATTACGAATTGTGTTTTTTGTTATTTTTATTGTAATTAGATTTTGTTAAAATAATTAAAGTTACAAAAAATAATTTAATTTTTATTTTGTTAAAAGACATTGGTTTATTGTGCGAAACTTTTAAGTAACAATACGGTAGACGAGTGGTGGTCACCCTGAAATTAACTGTACATGGCTGCGCAGATTTGATTAACGATTTTTGTTGCTTTTTTATTTTTCTTGATTGAACAATTCGCAAAAGTAGAGAAACCCGAACTTCAGGGCGCCTCACGACTCGTCAACCGTGCTAGATTTTCTTTTGATTTAGTAAATGAGATTTCTAAATGGAAGACCGATAGGGTTCGATTCCCGCTCAGGACAAATAAGTATTTGTATATCAGTAATTTAGATGTTACTTTAACTTTATATTTATGTATTTAGAAATATTTATTTATGTAAAATAATAATTCACATGTTTCGCATTAAAATTATTATCACTCAAAGTACAACAAGAAATAAAACAAATAATTTAATTTGACCTTCAATAGTTATGTCATTATCACGACTTATTCAATGGCAGATTTAACAATCTTTGAACATAAGGAAAGAGTGATAAGAAATTTTATCGTTTACTTGTCAGTACTTTATCTTCTTTTTATTTTTGGTTTTTTTGTATGTGATTTCAATATGACGCCATCTTTGTGCAGTTGTAAAAGTGTAATTGCAATAGTTATCGGAGCAATAGAATTGTATTGGAAAAATATTTCTGAATTACCTTCCGTTCTCATTGAAAGAAGACTACTTATTTTAGAAATATTGATATTTAAGGCCAAGAAAAATATTTTACGTAATATAAGATTCTTGATAGCCTTCTTCATGAATTCTACATTCTCTCTTCCATTATTAATTTGCCTTTGGACTCCAGTGTTAGTCAAGTTTTAAAAGTATAAAAGTTATTTGTATTTAAATTTTAATGTATATATATCTTCATCCACGTCTAATGAATAATGTAAGAAATCCAAAGAATCCAAATAGTTCGATGGAGGTCGCGATGGTTGTGGGTTCTATAACCACACAGTGGATGAATTATTTTCATTTCACCTTTTTGACCAGACAAATTACGGCGTTGAGTTCCGCCACTCAACACCTAATGTCTCGAATTCGGCTATCCGAACATAAGAACAAAATACTAAGTATGTTGACACTACATTTTTTCTGCTGCTGTGCAAAAAATGTATGTACCTACATGTATTTTAAAATAATCTAATTTCTTCCATTTTTCTTTTGTTTTCATTATACAATTACAGTAAAATGTAATATTTTGTATTGTGCTTTTAATATATGTATAGAATGGTATAGCCAAAGGTTGACATTTATACATTTTGTTCTTTTTCTGTAGACTAAATAATAGTCATTTCATTATAATTATAGAATAAATTTATGTAGTAATATAATGTGAAGGTGTTTTGCTTTGTCATTAACAACATTTTATAATTAAGACAATGGCTGAAATAATGTAACTTCAGTATTCCCAGAATTGCCGTTTTTACTATGTTCAATAAAAAGGAATAGATTCAAAGGCCCAAGATTCATTTTATGACTAACATTTTTATGATTAATATTGTTATTTTTTTGTCCTGTGTACGCCTCTGTACACAAAACCACTTACAAAAAAAGAACTTCCTTTACATAGTACCTACTATTTTTTTTTGGTTTTAATGCTGTATCCTGCACATAGTAGGATAGGTAGAGGGAACCTATGACACTCTATACCCATTAACGTGCTTCCGTTTCCCACTTTTCGCCAATTCTGGCGTCTTGAATGGCGACAGTCAACGCCGTGATATGGCTCGTTACCACAGCGAGGAAGTGAAAATATAAAAATTTCATTCTCCTGACCGGGGATCAAACCCACAACTGTGGCCTCTTTTTTTTATTTTAACATCAAAAAAAACTTTCTTTGTCTTTATACATATGTACATTTGATATTAACGGAGCTTTCTAGTATATTTACCATAACTTAGAGTAATATAGATTTAATTTGTTTTGTAATTATTTTTATAAATAATTTACAAATATTTTTTTTTAAATGGTAATATGTAAATATTTTGTGATTTTTTTTTCATATATTTTAAATGGTTGTAACTAATGTACGACATTCCGAAACTTTATGTGAATGTAATAATTATATTAATAATCTATGGGTGATAAATAAACCAATGATCATGATTTTGGATTTTATTTCTATTTTATAAATATCCTGGGAAGGGAGGATAGAAAGTGATTTCTGATTTGAAATCACTTTTCCTACTAAACTTAAACTATAAAATTAAAAGCTAAAAATAGATTAGAATAAAACAAAACCTATTATGGTTTTAATTTATTTATCTGTTTTCTTTATTTTGCAAATATTAATTCATTTTCCCGAGTGGGTATCGAACCCACAACCTATCGCGTTTACAGTCGCACTCTCATGCATCTGTGCCACGGCTGGCCTCAAATCTAACCTATCTTTCTAATATATATTAATAGAAAATTTTAAAAAAAGCACATGCCTAAGGGAAAAAATAAAACACAAACATTATTTAAGACAGTTTTATTTACAAAAATACATCACAAAGTATAATATATTGAGCTTAAAAGTCCTGTATAACGATAGAACACGTTCACACCAAGCTTCCACTCCCTACTAAGCTTGGAATTGAGATCAACGAGAACAAAGATGGACAGACAGACCGCTTCATTTTATATTTAATTATACAAATACAATAATAATTATTACATAGACCGACAAAAAAATTATGAATTTTCCGAGATACACGCAGACACCGGCGCAGAAACACAAAAGTACAGTCAAGCACGATAGTAAGTATCATTTACTACGCCACATTGCCGAGATGTTATAAAAACAAATATAAATATACGGATAATTCCGAATATGGGTATATATGACACTTGTTAAGACAGGTTTTTTACTTGGCGTGCCCAAAGTGTCACATCCATAATATCCCTCTAATGTGTTGTGTATATATTGTAAATTTGTGCTTGTTTTGTTTTAGGTGAAGGCTGTACTTACACAGGATCTCTTTTTTTTACATGTATTCTATAATTGTGTATATTTATCTTTTTTATTACCGGTCAATTTCCTTCGTGTGTTTTCCATACAACGTGACATTGGCGAAATGAATTGTGCTCAACTGGCACGCTCGAAACGCCATATATCGAGAAATCAATCAATNAAAATTTTAAAAAAAGCACATGCCTAAGGGAAAAAATAAAACACAAACATTATTTAAGACAGTTTTATTTACAAAAATACATCACAAAGTATAATATATTGAGCTTAAAAGTCCTGTATAACGATAGAACACGTTCACACCAAGCTTCCACTCCCTACTAAGCTTGGAATTGAGATCAACGAGAACAAAGATGGACAGACAGACCGCTTCATTTTATATTTAATTATACAAATACAATAATAATTATTACATAGACCGACAAAAAAATTATGAATTTTCCGAGATACACGCAGACACCGGCGCAGAAACACAAAAGTACAGTCAAGCACGATAGTAAGTATAATTTACTACGCCACATTGGCGAGATGTTATAAAAACAAATATAAATATACGGATAATTCCGAATATGGGTCTATATGACACTTGTTAAGACAGGTTTTTTACTTGGCGTGCCCAAAATGTCACATCCATAATATCCCTGCCATATTGGATATAAGATAAAAAGTGACACTTAACTGCGCATATTGAATGTTGTGCACGCGACTGTACATGATTACTCGTGCCTCTTCACAATCATCACAAGCTATTTGTCGGACTATAATATAAAAATGACATTAATGACACAACATTCAGATTAGAAATGCTAAGTTAATAAATAGTCGTAAATACATATAAAATAGTTAACGTGGAAAAATATGTTTGTCAGTCACAAATGAAGCGGTGGAACAACATTTATTTATTTATAAATTCCATTTTATCCATATTATCCAAAATTCCATACATTCATTATGGCACTAAATGAATACACCAATTCGTTTTAAAGTAAAGGAAATTATTCTACATTTTAAATTATGATTTAATTATAAGAATATGTTTTAGATATAGATATGTGTTATGGATAAAGGCATTAAGTGATATTGATATTTCGATTGTTCAATTTAAGTTAATCCAAAGAAGACAAAGATTCTAGGGGAATAGATGCAAAAAAAATATTCTTAACATTATTAAAATAATAAGCAATCAACGAATACATATAATGTTACAAAAGCTTTTAAAATACAAGAAAAATGTAAACAATCGAAATATCAAATCGATTTAACTTCACCATTTACCGTAGCAACAGACGTTTTCAATAAAAATATTAAACATTTAAATTTAACAATGTTCATAACGAATTTTTGTCTTTTTAAATTCTTAATATGTAAGTTTTATATTTTAGAGTAAAAGAGAAAGTGCAAGAATTGAATATAAGAAAAGCGACTTTAATGGATTTTCGAATCATTTTTCATGATTTAATATATTATGATAATAAGATTATTATATAATAGAATCGAGTAAACAAACATAAAAATATAACAATAATAAATAGACATTATATATAGACGGACTGACTAAAAAGATTAAAAGAAAAAAAACTAAGTTTTAAGAATCAGGTTTCATCAGGTACTATTCATTATAAATTTTGTTTCAAATTAAAAAAATACAAGATAATTGTTTAAAAAAGATACTTTATAAACGTATTTTCAAATTTAAATTTAACTTTTAAACGCTCATAATTAAAAGAAATATACACATCATATATATTTTCTACAGCAATTTTGTTCATAAGAGTTTAGATTAAATACAAGTTTTATAAGTGTAATTTTTTTGGGGAAATATGAAAATGTAAGGAAAGCCTCAAAATGTTTTGTAAAATGAATGCAATGTAAATAACATTGATTTTTTTAGCACAAGTAGTAGTTTTATAAGTCATCTATGTAGCATTATGAAGAAATAAAAACCTGTAACAGCCCTTCTACTCAGTCAGAGTAGCCAAAGGGAACCTAGTGTCAAGACACTCCATCTCCCATTTTGGCCATTACGTGTTGAATAGAACATAATGCCGCACTTCGTGTAGCGGATCAAGAAAATGAAAACGACTACCTTATCTATATCAGAAGATATCAAATGGCTAGCTGACATTAAACTTTTAACTGACATTAAATAAACATATTATAAATTAATTTTTTGCAGTTTAATATCAGTTCTAAGATAATTCACACCAGTGAGCGTTATTATTAACGGAGTATTAAATGAGAAAACATAAAGAAAAATAACGACTTTAAAGATTTTCTTGGAGTGCAGAAATAGTGACTAAAAGTTTAAGAAATCGATTACACTTTGGTAGCACCATTTATTTATATATGTGTGTAATCAATTTGACATTCTTTATTTTCATTTAATAGTATATTATATTTAAAAAACTGAAGAAAAAGAGAAGCTTCGTATGGCTGTTACTAAAATAATACAATAATTCTACACAAGATGACACATATCTATCTACAGATACAGAATACAGTATGTGAAAAAATGCATTGGGAAACGGAGAATCAATACATAAAATCCATTTTTTTTTAACAATGGAATAAATAATAATTTCATTTTCGAAAATAACAAACATTGCGATTGCTAAATCTCGAAAGATTTAATGAAAAAAATATTAATATATGAAAGAGGACAAACAATTTAATACATGTATTTAAAAAGTCCCATCCATTTTTACACATGCTGTATAACACTACACAACTGGGTACACGGCTATGTATATATAATAACCACAAAAATATTCTATTACCAATATTACAATATTTCTTATAATAATTCAATTTTATAACGTAATTTTTAACCACAACTAATTTATAACTACTCATAATAACTAAATTATATCAATTTGTTTATAATAACATTATTACATAATAAAACACAAATATAGGTGTTTGTATACGTATGTATACATATACAAACAGTCTATCCCCCCCAAGCATTATTTAAATGCTACCGCCATACATTTGGCTTAAATCAGCCTTTCTTTAACTTTTAATATAACGGGGGAATCCCCCGAAATAATTTGTGACTTATTAAAATACAGATTATATTAATTAATCGAACATATATAACTAAATCTATTAATAACTTGGGATACATTAGGGATACGTAAGGCTGAAAATTTAACATTTAAAAACTATCCATTTTATATTCTACAGGTAATTTAAAACCTAAGCTTTCCTAAAGAAAATATCTATATTAAAACAATCCAAGAAACTTAAAATATCAAATTACGCTACAATCTGTGTGATTATACATAATTATATATTCTTTCTGTATTCTTTTTTTTTACAATTCGCTTTAATTGCACAGCCCAGCTTTATTTACCCCGTATCTTTATAATATAATTTTATTTTTCATCTATGATGTCGCAATATATATAATCTATTAATGCCTAGAAAATAAGTCTCGGTGTTCTAATATAACATAAAGGATAAGTATTATGCAAATTTAATATTTATAGAACTAATTCCTTAGAAATAAAACTACTGACCGTGATAAGATGGAGGCGAAACTTTTCAAAATGGCAACACAAGATATTTATAAATTTAATCAATTAACATTTTGAAACAAAAGACATATGAAAAAGCACGAGTTTATTTTAGCAAAGACAGTAAACATATTTTTTTAATTATCTTCCCAATCATAATTTTCCAATATGGCGACGAAAGCATTATTTGAATTTAATCAAAAAATACTTAAAACATTTCTTACGTACTTTTCAATCATATATCACTAATATATTTTACGTTCACTGCTTCCGATAAATTTTACCAATTCCTTTTCGAAACACCCAAGATTTACAACAACACTTTTTTTTCCAGAACATTCTTCTCACACCTAACAATAACATCATCATGGCGGTTATTCAAAATCTTTTTGGCCCTAGACAGATCGTCTAAGAAACATTTACCTTTCTCCGTACGCATAATCTGCTTCTTCGGTAGTAAATTCTTAGACAAATGCGCAATTAGTTTCTGCCAATCTTTTAATAAGAAGAAAACTTTATCATGCCTTGTTTCAATTGGGACCGGCCCGTTAGAATATTCGAAGAAAACATTCATTATATCTTTGGGGCAACGGGAAACACGGGTTTGTTTTAATAACGACAACAACAATTTATCGACATCTTTATGAGCTATTATGGGTTTATCATATATATTGTTATACAAATTAGTATTCTCAGCGGGGCCTATAACGTATATAACATGGGAAGCGAACTCTAAGGCTTCTCCAGCCCAAATATATGGGTCGCCATGATTCGTTTTAGAAATGTCATCGTCGTACATAACATCGAAACCGTATTCTGATCTTAGATAAGTAACAAAGGAGGACACGCATTCTGCGTGGAGACGATTCGCTGGTGAATATATTACTAGGACTTTTGTGGGTGGTGGCACTTCTGTAACAAATTATTATTCTTTGGTTAGTTTTTTTTTGTGAGGGAATAATTGTCGGTTTTTGTAATATTAAGCTTTGTCAACAGTTCCAAAGCTCAACATTAGCATTTTTTATTTTTAAAATAAAATAAGAGTAACATAATTCAAAAGGATATCTTATACTATGTAGCAGACTATAAAAGTAATGTAAACTATAAATATAAAAAAGTATAAAAATTGTTATATGTATAAAACTGAAAAAATACAATATAATACTACAAAATATTGATAATGTCTAAAAGTAATGAAAAGATAACTTAAAAACCAAAACAGAAAAAAAACAAACAAGTAAAAATTGTACTGCTTAACCTACATATATGTACAAAGATTTTAATTGAAGAGAATTACACAAAATGTAAAAAAGAGTATAAACTACAATCCGAATGACTGTAAAGATATAGCAGTTAGAAATAAAATAAAAAAAAACAAAATACATATAAAAAAAGGCCATAAGTACTCACCCAGCCCATAATCCTTGCACCAGTACCTGCGCACAGCACGAAGTACAACATAGTATGCAAACAGAGTGGCCACTACCAATGCACTTACACTTGCTATACATATATTTAGTGTTCCTGTATCACTGCCTGGAAAATATATTAATTTATTACTTCTTTTCATAGGACTCCATGACTCAAGTGTCTGATTGTAAACCTGATGGTCGTGGATTCGATTATCACTCAAAGTTAATTTTAATTTCTTCACTCTGGCTACAAGGGGCACAAATTTTGTGCCACATTATTGAATGTTTCGATCTATCAAAGTACTGGATAAGTAGGAATGTATTTGTCAGTATTATAATCTATTCTTAGTTCTATAAAGTTGAAGAGATTGTTTAGTTTATTGTGTTAATCTCAGCAAATTTCAATTAAATTAAAAAAAAATTAAAAGTATGAATTTGTTTGCAATTAATCAATGTATTGACAATGTCTTCACCACTTTAAGGTATAATTATAAATTAACCATTTTCCGACTATAATAAGATCGACGAGTCGTGGCTAAACGTGAGTGAAATTGGCTGTAGATCTGATTTTACAATTTTTTCTTACTATCGAATATTTATTAAATGCGAAAAAAACAAAGCCTAAGTTCAAGGTCGTATTGTACCTTAGTTAACACAATAAAAATAATTAAAAATACCTACCAATAATAACAATCCTAGGGCTTTCAACCGACTGACACTCAACTAAAGCATTTTTACACTTGTCATGTATGGGTGTCACCACGAAATAGTAAGAACCGGCCTTTATCAAAAGACTGTAGTCAAAAGTTACTTCCTGTGTGGCATTTTTTAGTTTTAAACTTGTACTTTTAACTATTTCCTCGCATTGAGTCCCTTTGTTGCACTCTTTCATGATTTCTATTTGAAAAGCTGTTATTTTTAAGTGTTGCGGCGGCGGCACTATATGTAGTTTCATAGAGCTAGTCAAAATTTCAATATAAACGAATGGTTTCCATTCCGTTTCGCTTATGGTTGGACCTGCAAATGTTTAAAAATAGTTTGTTTATAAGCAACATATTAACCTACAAACATAAATATTCAAATATTCCTACATCACATTGGCGCCAGTATTTAATTCTATACTTGCACGCACCTAACAATTTCCTGTTATTGTTATTGCATCTATAAAAAGCTTCTTAATATATGCTATAATTAATTAACGAGGAAAACAAATACATCACTAAGACCATAGTACTAGCAAATCTGTATGGAACAATTTTATTTACTATTGTATAATTTAAAATGAGTATAATATGTAGTACTCCACAGATAGGTGATTTTCCGTAAATTTCCGCCAAATTCTGCAGACATTGCGTGTTGAGTGGCCACTCAACACTGCTCTCTGCCTCGGTACCAGAGCGAAAATGAAAATGTTAAATATTTCATTTCCTTGAGTAGGAATCGAAGCTACAATTTTTACGTACATACACTATATTTAATTAATATTTTTGTTTTTTTTTCAGCTATATCATTTAACTAGCGGACGTGCGCAGCTTCGCTTGCTTATTTAAGGGTGTGGTTGTGGTTTATTAGAATTCATTAAATATTTTTAAGTCTAAATTTCAATTTTTTTAATAATCGGTAACGTTTTAAAGATTTTTCCATACAAACTTTCAACCCCTTATTTGCACTCTTAGGGGAAGAAGTCTAGAAAGCCATGAAACATGTGTTCAATTAAATACTTTTAAGAGTCTGCATTTCAAATTTTATAAAAATTGGTGCCGATTTAAAAAAAAATCTATACAAACTTTCAACCCCTTATTTGCACCCTTAGGGGGAGAATTCCAGAAAACGATGAAACACGTGTTCAATTAAATACTTTTAAAAATCTAAATTTCAAATTTTGTAAAAATTGGTGCCGATTTTTTTTTTTTTTCGATACTAACTTTTAACCCCTATTTCACCCCTTTAGAGTTAAAATTTTTCAAAATTCTTTCTTAGTGGATGTCCAGATTACGAAAGTAAACATCTGTCCAAATTTCACGTTTCTACCATCAGCGGTTACGGCTGTGCGTGTGTCTTACCTCAGTCAGTGAGGACAAGTCCTTTTATATATATATATAGATATAGATAGATAGATAGATAATATGTGCACATATTAAAAAACTACCAAAATTGAAGCCATCAACTTTTTTCACATATCTGCTTCACTTGATATGCCCCATATAAGATAATACCCATAAAGCCTTATCAACAATGTCTATTGCCCAAACTATAGGACATTAATAAATCCTCAAATCTTTAAAGTATTGTTGAGTGGCATAACTCAACACTCTGGCTAAAAGGGTTAAAAGTTTGTATGTAATACTTACTTAACATTTTAGCTGATGGTATATTAAAATAATATCTTCCTCTATTAACAACGACATCGTCCGTTGCTTCAAAATCTAAAATGTGACTTTGTCCATTATTAGACGTCCCGTCCGTAAGAGACCAGTAACAATCATAGTATAATACAGATTGATCATTTATTGTCACATCATTTGAAATAACTATGTTCCTGCAGTGACTTTCCATATTTTTGTATTTTTGGAAACGGAACTTCATTGCTGAAATGGAAACATATTTGTTGAAATTTTTTGGAAAATGTTTGAGTGGTATTTTTTTAAATGTTTAATTTTAGCAAAAGTTTTTATAATTTCTTAGATACTTCAATTTCTTGATAGTTTTTTTATGCATTAATTTTTTAAAGGTAATGCATATCTCTTCAACTATTACTAACCAGGCCCATTAGACTTATCTAAACATTGCTTATGCTTACTGTATACATTTTATACAAAAAATTATATAATGGTATAATGTATTATTTTCAATTCCTCACTCTGGAACAAGACAAACATAGTGTTGAGTGCTACCACTCAAGACCCAACACTATGCTGACCCTTAACACTAGGTTAAGTGATAAATATCTTAAGAAAGACTTACTTTTCCATTTTATGTTACTAAAAGTTATATTCAGAAGAGTGTAATTGACTGAATAGTAAGATTGTAATTCTTTATGCACCACTGGCAGGATATAAGGCTTAAGACTCACTCCACCAATGTGAGAATTAGAAGATATAGGTCCAAAATTATCTATGCAATCTGAGCTGTTTGGAGCAATATATTCTACTTTACAACTGTCATCATCTGAATAATGTTCACCTAATATCTAGAATTAAAAATTTTATTATAAAGTAATTTCTGATGTAATTTCTTAAAAGCTTTATATCAAGCAAAGATAACAATCGAATAATCTTGCACAAATAAAAGAATCTCTTATGTAATATTTTTTGTGACAGTAATTAATTATTAAATCACTGAAATATATCATCGTATTGTCGACAACTACTTTTCAAGGTTGAACATCTATCTCGATAAAATCAATAACATAATGCAACTCTCTATTCACTGCGTAACACAAGAAATGAATCTTTACCTGGGTTGTACAACTGCGTGTTATTTTTGTATTATTTTCACAAAACTGATAATGTTGTCCAGAAACATAGTGTAAGAAGAATATTAAAGCTAATAAAATAATATTTTTCCCCATTTTGCTCCCGCAACTAAACTAGGGTTGTAATTTATAAAAATATAAAACTTCCATAGCAACATAAAATTAATACATAGTTATATTCTTAAATTTTCACTGATTAGCTCAAAGCAAATACACAGAACGCAATAAAACTGTTTACAATACGACGACGAGATACCTACAAAAACAATATGGCAGAATATTGAACATCCACAGAGTAACAATTATTAGGAGTTCAACAGATGTTTTGCTTTTATTTCATCAATGTATAAATTTGTGCAGTATTATGTACAATGGTATGTGCATGTACACAATTATTTATTTTCGAATATGAATTACTTTCGTGATGATTATTATTTTAAAAACAATATCCATACATTGATAGCTAAAATTTCAACCAATTTTTATTTAACATAACTTTTTTATTTATGAACCGATTGAAACAAAACGAAGAAGAAGTTTTGTAAAATACAATAGTGAAAACTGCATTTAAATCAGTTAAGACGTTTATGAGATTACCGTGAACAAACAGATTAAAAAAAATTAAAATCATGGGTTTGAGCTCTATTACATTAATAATTGCACCCAATAATAAATTTTCTCATATCTGCCATGTACAAACATCAATTGGTTACGATTTTATTTTAAGTATAGAAATAGACATAACATAAAAAATATTAATGTGTAATACCACTAGTATGTTCCTTGTGTAATACCAACCGAACCGGTATCCGCTGTCATGTTCTGACTGCTGGCTTGTTGTTAAATGTCATTTATCAGTCGTAAATTCGTATATTGTCTTTCATTTGTATATTATTATTTATTACTAAATTATTAATAAACTTCAGAGTTTAGACTTCAAATACAAAAAATGTGATTAAACACGTAATAAAGGTCAATATGAAAGGATAAAAAAAATGAAAATCACATAATATTTGTGTTTTGTATTTGTCACATAATATGTTTAAATAAATTGTCTAGTTAAATAAGCTACAGGATGACCGTGAGTAGATAAACTTCTATTTTTATAAAAGTGTTTAAGTTGTAAAGTATTTGTAAGTGTTCGTCCCATATCTGCTTCCTTTTGATAACTATTTAGTGTATAATGAATATTTTATTAACATTTTAACGATAATAATACAAGTAATAGTGAGAATTATACATATAGCACAAGTTAATTTTCAAATATTATACATAATTAACTGGACTGTCTATATTTTTTGTCAGTAGTTTAATATATCCTATTTACGAATTTTGTCGAAATACAACAATTTTATAAAACTTTTATTAAAGTAACTGTAATAAAAGAACTATAAAATGCAAAGTAATTATATTGTTCAATCAATATTGATTGCTGCGACTTTGATTGATTTATTTTTTAACTAACTACCTAAGTATCAAAAGAGAAATGTTGGATTATACAGATGGAAGAGTAAGTATTTTTTTTATATTGTTATGTTCTTCTTCATAAGTATATATTTTAATTTATTTAAATAATATTAACTGTGAATATAATATTTTGCTTATTTTGTTTCTCCAATGAATTATACTACAAAATTATACAGAATGGAATATTTAATAAAACATGATCTTTAAACCAAATGTGAATATTTATTAATTGATAAGAAATTATGGTATTTTTTTTNTGCAGTATTATGTACAATGGTATGTGCATGTACACAATTATTTATTTTCGAATATGAATTACTTTCATGATGATTATTATTTTAAAAACAATATCCATTCATTGATGGCTAAAATTTCAACCAATTCTTATTTAACATAACTTTTTTATTTAACCGATTTGAACCGATTGAAACAAAACGAAGAAGAAGTTTTCTAAAATACAATAGTGAAAACTGCATTTAAATCAGTTAAGACGTTTATGAGATTACCGTGAACAAACAGATTAAAAAAAATTAAATAATGGATTTGAGCTGTATTACATTAATAATTGCACCCAATAATAAATTTTCTTATATCTTCAATATACAAACATCAATTGGTTACGATTTTATTTTAAGTATAGAAATAGATATAACATAAAAACTATTAATATGTAATACCAACCGGTATCCGCTGTCATGTTCTGACTGCTGGCTTGTTGTTAAATGTCATTTATCAGTCGTAAATTCGTATATTGTCTTTCATTTGTATATTATTATTTATTACTAAATTATTAATAAACTTCAGAGTTTAGACTTCAAATACAAAAAATGTGATTAAACACGTAATAAAGGTCAATATGAAAGGATAAAAAAAATGAAAATCACATAATATTTGTGTTTTGTATTTGTCACATAATATGTTTAAATAAATTGTCTAGTTAAATAAGCTACAGGATGACCGTGAGTAGATAAACTTCTATTTTTATAAAAGTGTTTAAGTTGTAAAGTATTTGTAATTGTTCGTCCCATATCTGCTTCCTTTTGATAACTATTTAGTGAATAATGAATATTTTATTAACATTTTAATGATAATAATACAAGTAATAGTAAGAATTATACATATAGCAAAAGTTATTTTCAAATATTATACATAATTAACTGGACTGTCTATATTTTTTCTCAGTAGTTTAATATATCCTATTTACGAATTTTGTCGAAATACATCAATTTTATAAAACTTATTAAAGTAACTGTAATAAAAGAACTATAAAATGCAAAGTAATTATATTGCTCAATCAATATTGATTGCTGCGTCTTTGATTGATTTATTTTTTAACTAACTGCCTAAGTATCAAAAGAGAAATGTTGGATTATACAGATGGAAGAGTAAGTATTTTTATATATTGTTATGTTGTTCTTCATAAGTATATATTTTAATTTATTTAAATAATATAAACTGTGAATATAATATTTTACTTATCTTGTTTCTCTAATGAATTATACTACAAAATTATATAGAATGGAATATTTAATAAAACCTGATCTTTAAACCAAATGTGAATATTTATTAATTGATAAGAAATTATGGTATTTTTATTACTATTTAAAATGTAATATTTATTCAATTATTTTTGCTTTATAGATTTTTTAAATTAAATACAATTCCTGTTAAGTCCAAATAAATTTTCTATAACACAACACACATAAATACTAAGAATTCACTACTCAAAAATGTTTTTTCATATTGTAGACTTTTCTGATATATTCTATTAGGTAACATGTATGTAAGTATACTAAATAGGCTACAACTTATATAAAGACATTGTGTATAATTTGTCTATATACAAATTTAATTATATACTATAATAAGTTGAAGCAGATGAATCCGTGTGTCGGTTGCCAGTACTATATATATGAGATGCATAAAGTAAAAAAAAGTAGATTGAAAGTCATACACACACTATTAAAAAAATATTTCAATGTTTAGACATATTTCATTGTACCAATACAAAGTCTACAATATGTAGTAGCAATCAACAAACACAAATAACAAAGTATGTTAATTGTAAACAAACAAGCTTTTAACTGTGTTTAAAAAATCTCTTCAATGTCTATTAACATTTTCAGTATCGGTGGTGGTTAGCGATATGTTAAAATCTTTTATAGATTTTTCTGTTTTTTCATTATTTACAAAGTGTTCCCACAATGAATTTGTCTTTTTAAAATTTATCAGTTTGGATTAATTTACTAAAGTTGCTAATTTGAATGATATTTTTTTTTAAATAATTAATTAGATATTATTAAAAGGTAGTTTAACTTGTGACTATGTTTTTAAGTAACTAAAAATCAAAATGAAATCAGGTTCAGAAATATAAACGTAAATAAATATTTCACTTCCTTGAGTGGGTGGGAGTTCCTCAGTCACACCCTTGTGCCACTACACCGGGACAACCTCAAGTTTTAAGTAACTAAACTAAAGCATATATAAGTTTATTTCAAAATAACTTTAGAGAGTTAAGGACGTAATTAATTCTCATTACTGGCTGTCTTTCTGCTTAGCAGAATTGGTAGTCACTAATATATAGGAACTTACTCTCATACTGAAATTATTAAGTTAAATGAATTTAATTTTTAGTATATTTTTTTGGAATATAAATATTTATTTTTGATAAAGGAATTAATTTACATTTTCCTACACTTGTATTTACGGAAACTATTGTTCAGNGCTGGTTGGTGTGCAAATACTTATTTGACTTTAAAATATGTGTTTATACCGTCTCATTCTCTAATTTCTATTTTCTGAGAAATTTTATTAACCAATTCGAAATACATATAGATTAAGCTATTAAATACAATAATTAACTAAAAGCATTCTGTTTTTTTTGTAGATGTAACATCAAAAAATTAGGGTGTGCAAATACTTTTTTTACCCACTGTATATAAAGACATTGTGTATAATTTGTCTATTACAAATTTAACTATATACCATAATAAGTTGAAGCCGGTCAATCCGTGTGTGGGTTGCCAGTACTATATATATGAGATGCATAAAGTAAAAAGAAGTAGATTGAAAGTCATACACACACTATTAGAAAAATTAAAAAAATTAAAATATTTCAATGTTTAGACATATTTCATTGTACCAATACAAAGTCTACAATATGTAGTAGCAATCAACAATCACAAATAACAAAGTATGTTAATTGTAAACAAACAAGCTTTTAACTGTGTTTAAAAAATCTCTTCAATGTCTATTAACATTTTCAGTATCGGTGGTGGTTAGCGATATGTTAAAATCTTTTATAGATTTTTCTGTTTTTTCATTATTTACAAAGTGTTCCCACAATGAATTTGTCTTTTTAAAATTTATCAGTTTGGATTAATTTACTAAAGTTGCTAATTTGAATGATATATTTTTTTTAAATAATTAATTAGATATTAGTAAAAGGTCTATTAACTTTATTAAAATTGGCCTGTGTTGTGACTTGTCAGTATGTTTTTAAGTAACTAAAAATCTAAATTAAATCAGCTTTACACTGTATCCTGCACACAGCAAGGTAGGCAGAGGAAACCTAGTGTTAAGTGGGTGTGCTGTGTGTTGAGTGAGAGAACTCAACGCCATGCTTTGCCTCAACACCAGAGTGAAGAAATGGAAATATAAACGTAAATAAACATTTCACTTCCTTGAGTGGGTGGAGAGTTCCTCAGTCACACCCTTGTGCCGCTACACCATGGCACACTCAAGTTTTAAGTAACTAAACTAAAGCAAATATAAGTTTATTTCAATATAACTTTAGAGAGTTAAGGACCTAATTAATTCTCATTAATGGCTGTCTTTCTGCTGAGCAGAATTGGTAGTCACTAATATATAGGAACTTACTCTCATACTGAAATTATTAAGTTAAATAAATTTAAATTTTTGTATATTTTTTTGGAATATAAATATTTATTTTTGATAAAGGAATTAATTTACATTTTCGTACACTTGTATTTACGGAAACTTTTGTTCAGTGGTCTAATTTCCCAATATTTAGTGGTAAGTAAATAAAATTGTAGATATATTAAAAGGCATAAAACATCTGTGTAAACTAAGCGCAACGTACGCCTATTTATTTAAAGCTAGATTGCGATAAATGAGACCTAATTTTGTATTGTCATAAGAGTATTCAGAATTGATAGCTTAGTCATTGAACTCGAATCGTCGTATAAAGTATAAAGAAGAAGATAAAAATATTTTGTAACATTTTGTCGATATTTAAATTACCAAAAAGGAAATAAAATAGTAATATTTATTTTTTTAATAAGAAGCATATTTTTTTTCTTAAATTTATGGATTGTGAGGAACGACTAACGTTATATATTACATATTATCCTGTATAATATTCGTAAGTGTGTAATTGTAAAATATATATCATTAAAAGTAAAATAGTTTACAAAATAATTATTTAACAAAAGATAATATTCTCATAACTTCATTGTTATGCATCCGCTGTGCTCGTCACAATCGTTATTTTTAATGAGAAACATATTGTAATACAGATATACAAAAGTTATTGACAATTTACAATTTGATGCGTTTACTTATGCCTGAATAAATTACAAAAAAAATGATAAGCGTTAAATAAATTTAAAAGAGCGGTATATTCTTTTTTATACAATAAAGACATTTCGTTGTGTGAACACTGTTCGGGAAAAAAGACAAAGTTTAAGTTTTTCTTGGTCAATTTTGGCAATGTACGCCCCTGTGCAGGATGGCAGGGTGATGGGGCGTCGCTTTATCCTAACTCTGGTGATTGGGATATCCGCGGGGTTTAGTTTCGCGTATATTCTGCTAACCTCGGCCGGATTCACGCGGGATGTAGCTTGGTCTTACAGGTAAAGGAATAACATTTCTATTTCTTTCTGTTTTATTTATCTGTGCTATTTTAATTTTTTAACTGTGCTTTTTCTGTTGCATGGCGCCTTTTTATGTTTATGTTGTCTTCGTATATATTCTTTATTTTATGTGCGGCATGGAAAATTAAAGGTTTGTAGTATGGATGGAGTTTTACATTTACCTTTTACTGCGATATTTTAAGTAAAATATATTTTTAATTAAATTATAATTATCTAACATGTTTGCTAAAAATGTCCGTTAAAAAGAATAAATTCTTTAATGAAAATTGAACAATTTTTTACTTTAAATTTATATTCAATTAATGACATCATATTCTAATAATAATATGTCGATATGTTTCACCTCTTTGCCAAACTAAAAAGTAAAAAATAAATTTACTTAACATAAATCAAAACGTACTTACATTTTGTTAAACAAAAATAATTAGAGAGAGATTATATAATTTTGAAGTCGGTGCCAAGTAAAACAAAAAGGCTTAGTAATTTGATGTTGTAGTAAAGTTATAGTAGCATTAGCTTGACACTGATTTCAAAATTATAAAATCTTTCTGATATCCAAAAATCTTTTTAAAAACCCGCCGTCTCGAACATTACAACAGAATTTACCTCACTCGGTATTATCACGGACTACCCGTGGTTGTACGTATCAGGTAGCCTCGATTAGCAAAACGTATATTTCAATTCATCAAGTTAATTTAAAATATATAAAAATGACGGAAAACCAAAAATTTTATGTTATTAATCGAAATATATATGATAAAATATAACCGATGATTGTTAATTCAATCGTTGAATTATGTCGTACTATTTAACACACACATGGTGTGACAGCAAACGCGACGATTGGGGGTTCGATTCCCCCTCAAGGGAATAAACTATCTTCATTTTCTCACGCTGGTAAGTAGAAAGCGCGCCATGGAATCCAACACGCAATACCTTAAAAATTGGGCGGAAGGTGGAGAAGTATAAATATAAGGTTTCCTCTGCCTCTATCTTGCTTGGTTATATGACAAAAAAAAGAAAATATTATACCTAGTATTTAAATAATGACATAAAATTAAGTAGAGAAATATATACATATAGTATATACCAACACATATTTCTTGATCTAAGTAAGTTCTTTATATATTTGGTAAACATGTTAATTATAACTTGTATAATTATTTTTTGTAATTAAATGATATAGAACACACTTTGCTTATCTCTTTTGAAAGAAACTTAATTATTGGTTCTTTTACTTATTTAAAGATACATGTAATTTTTTATTTAATTGCGATTAAATAAAAAATAGTAATATGTATGTATGTTAATGTATGTAATATATGTATTAAGAAAAATTTATTACGTGCCAAACAGGCAAAGTCATGTATACTGAGGTCTTGTTATACAATTTTTATAGATCTTACATTAAAAAATAAACAAATTAATCTCTTTACGTCTTTATTTTAAGTGCAATGTGCAAGTGCAAATACATAAATATTATTAAATATTTTAAATGTATTATTTTTTATATCCAAATGATTTTAAATAAATATCAAGATAAAAACATATTATTTATTTTTTCATACATTTATCCAGCCTAGTTATGTGTTATTTCCTAATGCTAATTATAACTTACGAACTGATAGAATAGATTTATAGTGAATCATTCTATTCACTAGATGACATCTTGTAAGATAGACAAAACAAATGTTTTGTTTCTTCGTAGTCAGAGAAAATGGAGGACACTGTACTTTAGCTATTATAGAGACATTGCGTGTTGGGTGACGGAATTCAACAACTTTGTCTTGTCAGAAGGGACGAAAATATTTTAAAATGTTTATTTCACAGTTCACATAATTTTCTCATTTGTTCTCGTTCTATCGTTTTTAGTGCATAAATATCACTTCGTAGTTTTAAATAATTTTGTAGACATCACCTTTACAGTCAAACATTTTCCAATTATGATGATGGCTAATAAAATAGTAATGAATTGAATTTGAAATAGTAAATTTTACAATCAAATTAAGAAAGAAAAGTACTTTTTTTTATGGCATACTTATAAAAACTTAAAAATTTTAACTTAGAGAGATTTGAACTTTTGCCTTTTGGTAACCGACCAAAAGGCGCATAGACTTTTTAAAAAAAAAGTGCATTTAAATATTATAAAAAATGAGAAATGATCTTGTGCCGTAAGCCAAAAAAACTATTTTCAGAGATTCCGCAAGAGACTTGGAAAGGCATCCCATACCAAATATCATAGAGCACGGCAGCGAAGAACCCGCGCACAGAGACGAGGACCGTTCAGTCGCCGATGAGTTAGCGAAACGCGTTAGAGTACTGTGCTGGGTCATGACTCAACCTAATAATCATAAGAAGAAGGCAATCCATGTAAAAGCTACCTGGGGGAAACGATGCAATAAACTGCTCTTTATGAGTACTTCTAATGGTATTGGATTTTTTTGTTTTTACTTCCCAAGTTCCCTGTAACTATCCTGCTAGATGCGGAATACAGCGTAAAGCTGAAATTTTTATTTAACTATAATACTTAATATATTACAGATTCTACACTGCCATCCATTAAACTGCCTGTATCTGAAGGTAGGGACTATTTGTGGGCCAAAACTAAAGCAGCTTTCAGATATGTATATGAACATCATAGAAGAGACGCGGATTGGTTCCTAAAGGCCGATGATGATACGTAAGTTATTTTATATATTACTAGCAATCTGCTCCCATCTTCGTCCGCTCGAACTCTATAATTATGAATTTACTGATCTACACTAGTTTAATTTTTAGGGTACCGTACCTTTTAAGGAAAAAAGGAACCCTTATAAGATCACTTTGTTATCCGTCTGTCTGCCTTTATCTCAGGAACTCAGTTAGGAAGACAAAGCTCGGCGTTGAATTCCGTCGTCTAACACGCAATGTCTTAAAAGTTTTGCGGCACGTGGGGAACTGGCTGTTCTATTGCTAGATTCCCTTTCAAAGCTAAAAACTACAAAAATATTTATAAAATGCATAAATATTTTTTGTACTGCACTGCATTATATTTTAATTATACACATATGTATGTTATTGCCTTATGTTATCCACAAAGAAATATGCAGCAGTTATTTCTTAAAAATTAAATCANTATTTTAGTGCCATAACTATAACACGAAGTAAATGTTTTCGTTAGACATAAATATAATGCATGTGTAAAGCGTTATCAGAACAGATAGTGTTAATTAAATCGTCTAACCAGTTACAACGGATACGCATTTAAAAAGTGTACCTACGATTCACACACACACATATATATATATATATATATATTCTGTATGCATGGGCATGGGGATAGAGGGAACCGGGAGTGGTCAGAAATTTTACTAATAAAAATTAGGCCCGGAACAAACACCTTTACAAAAAAATACCTTTAAATGAACATATCTGTTCAAAGCTAATGTACGGACATCAATCAATTAGTGATACATCACTACGCTCTATACTTTCAGTGTAATACACTACTCTCAATAATTCCTATTTCGTTTTTTCAGATACGTAATAGTGGAAAATCTAAGATACATGTTATCTGAGCACGACAGCAGGGATCCTATATATTTTGGATGTCGCTTCAAACCGTTTACATCGCAGGTGAATTAAATATATATTTGTTTTTGAGTACAATTTAATATATTTTTTTTTACGAGCCACTATATATTTGTTTAGTAGGTGATTATATATGGAGAAAGAAGAGCCTTAAAAGTACAAAGAGCAGAAAGTAAACTAATTTGATCGTTTTTTATCGAAAAATTATAAAATATTTGTCCTTTTTAGGGTTACATGAGTGGCGGGGCGGGCTACGTGTTGAGCCGCGCGGCGCTGGACCGCTTCGTGTCGCGCGGGCTGCCCTCGCCACACCTGTGCAAGGCTAGCGACCATGGCGCTGAGGACGCCGAGATGGGTACGGGGTTTTATTGTGATTAAGCTTTTTTTATTACCCCTGCATTAAAAGTGTGAATCTGAAAAAAAACCTTTTTTAGTTTAACGCCGTATATCGCACAAAGGGAGTAATCAAATGGAACCTGAGAAACTAGTGTTAAGACAATTTGTTCCTCACTTTTTGTCAGACTTTTTAAGTATTGCATGTTGGCGGAACTCAACGCCGCACTGTGACTTGAATTTATTTACCAGAGCGAGGAGATGAAAATATTCAATATTTCATTTCCCCTAATTTATATCGAACTTTAAACCTGTCGCGCTTACAGTCGCACGCTTGTGCCCCTGCGCTACGACTGGCCTCGTAGGATGAGTAAATATATACAATATTAATAATAATTAACAACAGTCAACAATAATAATTCCAGGTATATGTCTCCAACACATAGGCGTTAAAGCAATGGATTCCAGAGATTCCTTGCACAGAGGTCGATTCTTCCCCTTCGTGCCTAAAGATCATTTGTTTCCAAATAAGGATAAGGGTTTTTGGTACTGGCAATACATTTATTATCCTACTGATGAGGTGAATATATTATTATTATTTTTATATTATTAATAATATTTAGTTTGTTACGTTATTAACTTATTTTTGTCTCAGAAAATATAAGTATCAATCAAAATTCTATTTAACTAACAAATAAAACTAAATCGAACCTACTACCCTCTTAATTGTTTCAGGGCCTTGATTGCTGTTCAGACCACGCGGTCTCATTCCACTATGTAGAACCGGAGCAAATGTATGTATTGGACTATCTCATATATCATTTAAGACCATACGGAATTAGTTATGGTGGAGGTTCACATAGAAACGAAAGTCGGATTGAAGGTTAGTTAATTGATTAATTTAATAATATTTCAATATTGTGTAATTTGTTTTGTATATGGAAAATGACAGATCTTTCTCAATGGCGGTTTTTTTGTAATTGACATTTGGTTATCTGTGAAAACTTGATATTGTAATATTAGTAGGGAATTATATGTAATATAATTAGCTAATAAATATGTAAATCATTTACTTTTTAAAAAGATTTATAAAGATTTACTTATTGTAAGAATAATTGTCGAATTCGAGAGCTAACCATTTTTGGTATTAATTAGCAACTTTCTTTTAAAATTGTTTATTTAAGAGAACACATTAAAAATAAGCATTAAATTTTTTTACATTATGCAAAGCAATTATGTCAAATTCTTTTAAGCGATAAAAAGGCATTGATGTTCGTAAATTAATAAATTCATAAATTATGACAGCTTTTGAACGAAGGCAGCAAAGTCAAAGAATTAATTATGATTTATATATATAAATCGTATACGAAACCAATATGTGCATTACTGGCTTGATATTGAAAAAATGGTCTATAAATTAATATTTCTTATATAAAAAAAATTGACATTCATAGTCTTGACGCAGATCAAAATTTCAATCAATGTTTTTTTTATATTTGTTTCATTTAATTTCATCAGATGACTTGCAATAAAAAATAGGCTGTTTAAGATCTGAAATAAATGTATCGAAAATATATATAATCTAATCAAACTTGACGCCATCTTTGCTTTATTATTCTACATTTAAATTTGACATTCATGCATTGACAAAAAATTACAATGACGTTCCATATTTTTTTTGTTTTAAAAGTAATATACCAAAGTAAAAAAATATATACCAAAGTGTAGTCAGAAATAAAGTCATTTCTAACATAGATTTTAAAATGAATCTCTTTTTAGATTGTTATTCTACATATACATAATATGTAGCGTTTTGAAAAATTCCTTATATTGGGAGTCTCATTTATTTAGCATAATTCGTAGTACCCTGATATAAACCAAACTTGCCATAATGTAACTTTTTATAATAAGCATAATATATTTTTAAAATATATATAATAAAAAAATGTATCGAACTTATAATTTCATTCTTATAATATTTATAACTAACTTAAAATGGACCGACATACATTGATAATGAAAAGAAAACAAAAATAAAAGTTGTGGTCAGTTGTGGCACAGAGGCAAAAGCGTTTGACTGTAAACAGGGACGGGTGGGTTGGATTGTAATGTCTGTCTAGCTTAAGTTCGTAGCTTCAGAAATGTCAATCTATATTTTTTTTTTATTATAAAAAGATAGTTTAAATATTTTATTTAACTTAATTAGAGAGAAAGGCGTTACACTAGACGTTCGGCGTTTATTCTTTTTATAAAAAGAAATCAGCTTCACGCTGTATCCCTCACATAGCCGAGTAGGTAGAGGAAACCTTGTGTTAAGATACTCCGTTCCTCACTTTCCACTCTTTCTTCTTTGTAGCTTTTTTATTTAGAATTTCTTAATATTAATTGAGATTTTATTTAATATAAATATTTTTTTATATATATAATGTATAAAATATACATAAAATATATATGAAAGTTCTTGTACCAAAATCTCGTAGCATTTATATTATGTATAATAAGTGTTTTGTAAAGAGCAACGTAGAAATACGAATACTCACAGTGAGTTAGAAGTAAGGGAAATTACACACGAAATTGACTTCTCCTATGTATAAACTTTTATTAATTAAAATTGATATTTTATGTATATTAATGTAAATTAGGTTTTTTTTTTTTTTTAATGTTTAACTAACTTACATATATTAATACATAAAGTCTTTTTTTCATATTTGGAAAATCGATTTTTTTAATCAGCATTGATATAATCATTATTTTAAATATCATATATTTGGTATAATTTATATAGTTTTGAAAGTATATTTGTAATATTATATTATATCTCAATCTTATTACAATAATTTTAAAGTTCAATTTCGTGTGCAACTTTATTATTTTAGTTTAAGAAACTAGTCGTTACATTCATAACATCACCAAAGAGATCTATTTGTTAGTTTATTAAGCACACATTTAGATTATTTACATTTATTTATATTTATTTATTTGACCTTTTTAATAATTATAAAAAATATTTTAATAATGTAAAAAGCAATATTCGCTTATAAAGCTTAGATTTTCATAAAAGATTTTTGGAATAATCACATAATTTTTTTTCTTATTATGATTTTTACTAAACAGATTTTGATAAAACATCGTTTTATCACAGTTATAAAAGCGAGGTAGCTAAAATACTAAACAGAAATTACATTTATTTGTTCGAGAAAACATATTTTTATTATTAAAAAGGTCATTTACACAATGTGTATTTTCAAAAAAAAATTATTTAATTAAAATCTCGAATTATAGCATAATATAAAATGTTGATTTAATTGTAAATCATGATATTTTAAGTCATATTATATATCGTCGTTTAGGATGTAAACTCGCTAAATATGTTTTTTGTCGTTATTGCCTTACTTATTTCGTATAGTAGAGAATACAAATCTATTTTTGAAATTATAAAAACCTTCTAATAATATACGTGTACACATAGTTTTTGAAACATATTTTTTGTATCTCCTGAGAATTTGTTTGTTTAATAACCTGTTAGCAGGTTTACACTCTAAGCCGACGATTTCAGCTTATAGCTTGCCATAGATAATTTTATTTTTACACCTTTTTTATTAGTCCGTTTCAAAATGCCTTAAAAATTTGTATATAGTTATTACTATTATAAGATATTATTTTAAATTTAATATATTCATAAATTTTAATATTCATATGGGTTTGTGATAAGTCATACATACATTTATATTTATATATTATTAAACAATATGTAAATATATATATGCAAGTTTTTGTATGGGCATTTTGAACTTTATATAGCTATTTTACATAATATATATATATATGTCTTGAAATATAAACGATATTTCTTGATTAGAAATTTTTAAAATAACAAATTATTTGATAACAAGTTATTTTCTTATATTTCCCATTTTTTTTTAAATTGTGTTATTTTCTAACTTAAGTATGTTTGTAGTTTTAACATTTTCAAGATGTCATCTGCACTTAGAAAGAGATATTAACATTTTTAGAAAAAAAAAATTAATATGGCAGGAAAGTCATATACACACAAGTTTGGTCAACAGCTTCTCTAACTTAATATCTACTAATATTTGTAATTATATACATATTTATATGATAAGTAAAAGTGTTCCTTTGTACTAAAATTTTAAACCTTTTATTTGCTCAATTGGTTATTTATATTTATTTTAAGGGTACATTGATATGTGATCTTAATAAAGCATTTTCATTCTCATAAAGCATTTTCAGTTTCATTTGTTATTGTTTTATTTATTGTTTCCTAAAACTTAATTTATGTTATGATGTCACTTCATTTTCAATCTTGATTATTTTTTTAGGTATAGGTTTGAAACAATTTACCCTTTATGCTGCTCTCGTAAAAGGAGCGCATACACTTCCACCTGTATATGTAGATGTGTAGTTTAATGTCACTTTCATATGACAGGCAAAAATTTAATATTTTGATCAAAATTAGTTTAATTTGACAGTTTTTGATTCGATATTGTAATTACTTGATTTTTTTACGCTTGAAAATACCTAATTAAAGAAACAATTTATTTTTAAGTTTTATTTATACTCGTATAAGAAAAATATAGAAAGGGAACACCCATAAAAAGATCGATTAAATAAAAGAAAGATGGTTTTTACACGATTTTATTAATACTTAACTAGTCAATAACTAAACAATACAATGTCAGTTTATATTCAAATAAACATGGAATTTAATAGAAAAATACAAAATATGCAAAAATACTAGTCAATGACTAGGAAATGTGATATATGTCATTATAACACGAAGATATCAAACAACCGATTTGTTCGATTTCTTTATAGAAATAAAGAAAAACATACAATTAATACTAATACTAAATTACACTAAGCATTGCCAAAGTTTCAAGCTTCAAAACTTCAGCAAACATAACTAACTAAAAATTACAATATTATTAACAAAAAGGAGTATATGCGACTTCAAAAAAACAAAATTTTATTTTTGTATTGTTTTTTATTTTGGTATTGTATTTTAATGTTCCGTGTTGATGGAATTCAAATATCTTGCTTTACCTTGCCGGAACGGAATAAGCAAATAATTCATTCCCCAGAGAGGGAAACGAACCTACAACTATCGCATTCATAGTCAAATATAAGAATATAATTATAATTCCATATACATTATATATGTTTAAATACAAAGAAATTTATAAATATTTAGAAAATCAAAACAAAAAAGACCACACAATTTTTTTCAAACGTTTTACATAGTGTGAGTAGTTTTACATAATAACTAATAATAATTTTACGTACGTAGTAACTAGTAGTACGGGTGGCGAAGAGGGGACTTTCGGGATTTATTCGAGCGCGGCAGATTAAGATACTGGGGTTTCCTTGTACTCGGTTCCACTAAATATGAGCTTCATATGTATAGCCGCGTGATAAAAGATCAGATTAGTAAAAAAAATTGATCATCTGAAATTCTCGAGCGCATCACATTAAGGTAGGGTAAGTTGCTAAATCGTGTATATTCCACTAATCTGACAATTTGAGAGTGACGCAAAGAAGGGGGAGGGCTACAAAGTGAAAAAAAAAGGTTATCTCGACATTCTTGAGCGTGGCTAATTTTTTTTTATTTAGGAGGGAATAATTCAAGTATTATGAAAAATATATAATCTGACTAATTCCACAAGCCGAAGTAATAAAAATTGATCCATAAAGTTTAAAGTAGCTAAGGGTTGCCTATATTCCTCTCTCCGTGTTTCTATTTCTCTCTCACTCTTTCTCTATACGCCCTAATTTTTTGTAGTTTTTTTTATAAATACAAGTATTCTATTTCAAACATACATTCTTTAATTTACATTCTATTTCTTGAGCTTTTCAATTGATTACGTTCAATAAATACTTACTAATACCTTCGCCGCTCACCCCGCATATTATATATATAACATTTTTTTCTTGTTATCATCTAAGCTTCGCAACCCAATAGGTCTCAATGATTCTCGAACAAATCCCGAGTTAGCATCATCGCCCCCCCATCTATAATATGCAAGCTGTTAATGGAACCTAGAAAATAAGTTTAGTTTACTAATATCATTTGTAATGTTCATAAACAAACATAAATATTTACAAAAAAAAAGAAATACCCGAACGCACCAAATATTAAGACATTTTCAAAAAGTACATGAATATTATAATAAAATATTAAAAGCTCTTAACACATAAGAGCAAAAAATGTTGTTTAATGGTGTTAACCTTTATTGCTTGGGATAGATTTAGATATTATATAGAATATTAAAATTTTCACATTTATGATTTTATTTTCATTTAAGATTTTATAAAATTGGAATTTGGCACAGATAAAAAATCCAAAGTTGAGTTTTTAAGAAATTTAAATATAAAATAAATTATTATTGGCTTAAGTTTTTTGAAACGAATTTTGAAATTATTCTCCAAATTTATTTGGAATAAAAGAAAACAAAGATGGCCGTGCGACGGGAATTAGAAACAAAAAAAAAGAAATAAAAAGAATCTTCTAATAAAAAACCATCTGTAGGCGGTTTCGTGACGTCACGATAACGGAAAACTATTTACCTTAACCGAGAATGAATCTACTTCTATAACCATAATAATATATACAATATAAAATAAATAAATCAGCTTCACGCTGTATCCCGCACACAGTAGAGTAGGCAGAGGGAACCTAGTGTTAAGAAAGTCCGTTCCCCACATTCTGCCGAATTCTGGAGGCATTGTGTGGGAGGCGTGTTGAGTGGGAGAACTCAACGCCGCGCTTTGTCTCGACACTAGAGCGAAGAAATGGAAATATAAATGTAAATAAATATTTCATTTCCTCGAGTAGGGATCGAACCCACTACGGCCTCTATATACAATATAAATACTAAGTCTACATGTTATACAGCTTTATATAATACAATCAAATGTCTTACATTAATTGAATGTATACATTTAAAAAAAAGATTTTGACAAATTGGGGACCTCTTTTTTTAAGTCTTACCGAATTCTCTGGAAAAACTATAATTGTGGGCATTAAAACAATGATTTTATTACTTTTTGTCTGTGCAATTACAATTTTAATTTTTTTACTATTTTATTTTAGTAAACTTCCGTTAACATTCAGTTTTTGTTTTATTTCAATCGATTCATAAATAAAAAAGTTATATCAATTTAGTTACCCATACAGACGAAATCGCATTTATAACATAGTATCTTATTTTAATTCAATATATTTTTTAATAGACACGGCAAGTAATTAAGGCCGAGCCGATTATTTAATTATTAATTAAAAATAATTCTATAAGCAAATAAATATATGTATGTTATTATATTAAAAATAACAATATAAATAGTAACAGTTTCCGATATTTCGAATTTTCTAATAAAGAACGAAATACCGTTTAAACTTACATTAATTTCAAGACTGACAAAATATAGTATCAAATAATATAAAATGTAGGGAATCCTAAAAATCCTTTAAAGTAGATTTTTTCATATTATTTTTTTATTATTATTATAATGTACATAATTTATTAAATGGAAAAAAAAATGTCAAAACAAAGTTTTTTTATTATTTTATAATACTTAAAATGTAATTATTAAAAAACAAAAGAAGATTAAGTACTGTTATTAAATGTTATTATTGAGTTTTCTTTTTATTTTAAATATAGTGTTTTAAATAACTTTTATGACGTTATTATTATAATGAAGTATTTAGAATATATCTTTCAATTATTTATGTATATTATCTGTATAGCGGTGGGACCTTTATGAAATATAGATGTTAGAAAATGAAAAGTGTTTTGACAACCAACTATGCTTAATATTGAATTGTTAATTTCAATACAATATTTTTCTTATAAAAATTTCATAGATATGATTTTTACAATTACATAAAGAATATAACAAAAATATCTATATGTTGTCGATTGTACATGTATAAAATATTTAATTATATTAGTCATTATAACATTTATATTTTAATATCCTTTTAATTTTAATAAACTTGTGTATGAAATTAATATAATAGTAAGAAAGCAGCCAAAAAGTATTTCTAATATTACATATGTGATTTAGCATTATAAGGCATCAAGTTATACAATGTTAATAATATAATATTAATTATAATAATAATGCTACTTAAGCTGCAGTTTATCAAACCTTAAACTAAAATTTAAAGAAAAAAACCAATTAGATAAAACAACATTAATTAAGAAAATATATTAAGACAAATACAATATTTTAAAGAAAGTGATTAACATAACTATTTTTGAAAAACTAAAGTAAAATTTTAATGTTATATATTAATTAATGGTTAGTGTTTAATATTGTTGATTAGTTCACTGAAAATAGTGTCGTTTCTTCCTGGATATTCTGTAAAGACGTAAAATCATTACTAATATTTACCAATTTCATTTAAAATGATTTATTTAATAGTTAAATTTTTTCGTTCATATAAAATATTCGCATTGAATATATTGGGGGAAGGGTCGATTGCCGGTACAAATCCTGATTATACAAAAAAGTCACAAGAAATTTCCCAAGAAAATAAAAACAATAGAAAATATGCAAAAATAATAGAATCTTTATTACTGTCACATTACATTAAAAATTCACATTATAAAGTACTACTAACCTAATTTAACATTATAACATTAATTTATTAATTAATCCATTTTTATAATGTATATAGTTTATGATGTATACATCTTAATTTTTAATATAATCGTAAGAGGGTCCGTGTCTGTACTTGGAAGATATTTAAAAAAAATTTTTTTTATACTATACTAATATATACTATATTAACCCAAAAGAATGATTTGTAAAATTTTTGTCTGTTTGTCTGTGCGTTTGTTATCGCTAATTTCAGAATTGACTTAACCGATGTAGATGCAGATTTCACTATTAGATCCATCAAATCAATATCAATATTAAATCAAACATCTAGGGTTTTTTTTATTACAATCGGTTCATAAATAAAAAAGTTATATCAATTTAAAGTACTTAGTTCGACAAAAGTTCCTGAAATTGTTACAGAAACCTCTGTGAGCGAGTCTGACTTGCGCTTGGTCGGTTTTTTTCGTAAATACACTTACATAAACATTTGTATATTTCAAGCGGGAGCAGCCGAACGGGTCTCTAGTATTTAATATGCACATTTCCTATTTTTAAAGTGTTATTGAACCGTATAAAAATACTATATAATATAATAACTATTTACCCAGTATCGGCAGGCGAGAAGAAGTATCCGCGCGGCTTCGCCTGCAATGGCGACGCAGTATCGGGACACGCCCACTGCGCCCAGTAGTCCGTCGGCAAACGTAGTAATAACTGCATCACCTGTACAAATACATGATATTAATACAAATAAATATATAAAGCTAAAAAAAGGTAAAGAAAAACTTATCTGTTGAACATTTTCCAAGAGGCGCGCGTTCAAATCCCGCTAGGTTAACAATTAGTTTAATAAAAAAATTCTAATGTAGAGTTTTTAAGTATTAAAAAATATTTAAAACTACATTAAATTCCATATAATAATAAATGTATAAAAAACAACTAACATTAAACATTTGAGCAGTGGCCGCGTACATTTCACCGGGCTGCGACATCATACCATAGCCCACTATGGTGGGGCCGAAGATTTTAGCTAAGTTGTCGATACCCATCTCACATTCTGGACTTTCTGCTACCCTGGAATTATTAGAGAAAAAAGCTTATTAAAAAAGTTAATAAATTAATAATCATATATTTTTGTTTAGCTTCACACTGTATCCCGCATATAGCGTGATAGGGGTAACCTAGTGTTGCGTACCCTCATTCTTGAGGCCTTCAAGATCTGCTCTGATGAGTTAAGAGTGCAGCATTGAATTCCACCACTCAACAAAAGTATTGTTTTGCAGATAACAGAGTGTTTGTCACTAGATTTCTTTTAGCTATAAATACCCCATATACAGTGTAAAATTGCAAAATATATTATTATTAACTAATAAAATTACAATTTAAACCAACCAACCTTTGCAAATGCAAAACCAAGAAAGCCAATGTATCTCTATTGGGCTGAGGCAACTGCGATACCGCATGTACCACTGCTGCAGCCGCATCAGTCGCGTCCCTTCTAGGAGCTTCCATGAAATCCGACCAGAGGGCGGTCGATACTAACGGCTCGTTCAAACTACGCAGAAATTCCTTTATACAGCCGCATATGACGTGGACATCTTCGTGTGTCAGGGTTGGTGAACCATTTCCGCGGAGGAATCGTTCCTGTATGTCATATAACAGTAAAGTTATAGTAATACACTTAGCCTACTAAACCTACTCATATAAATGTGTAAATTTGTTCCACTACTGAACGAATGTAAATGAAACTTTACAGTAATAAAACTGCGACATCAGAATAATAATTGGTAACAATTTATTTAACAATTTTGTATAATTTGGCTATAATATAACAATAAGTTTAAGCGGGTGAAACCGGGTTTGGGTAGCTAGTAAGTTATAGTCTTTAAATTCAGAATTTAGAAGTTTCGAAACAGGGCAGGGCATGTTTTATAAACGTTTTTGTAGAAGGATTGGAATAATGAAATAATAAGATAACGATTTCTCATGCTGGGCACTGCATTCCTTGGGCACTAGCCAATTAAATTATATCGAAATTCGTTTACGCTTATTACAATTAATTTGTGTGTCACCATCCCTGTAGGGAGATTCTGGCAAATATCTTCTACCAAAACTTTGTTAGAATTTAGCATGAGAGAGAAATATATATATATTTTAAATTCCAACTAAAAAAGATTAAAGTTTTTGTTAAATGTCCTGTCCTATCCATATACTCTTATTACAGTATATTTCTCTTTTAAAACAATATGTATCGATAATTCCAACTCGCACCCACCTTGAGTCTCTTGACATCCTTATCTGCACCACTGAGGCGGTACAGTCCTCGCTCGGTAAGACCGCGGCGTTCTACCTCATTGACACAGTGTACCAATAACGCAGGTACCATCGGCGGGGTGCACGGGGCGTATTCTGCTATACTGCCTACTTGGTCCTTACTCTGGGAAATTCGGATTGAATATTTTTACATGTGTGGATGAGAGATCGCACGTGTGGATGTCTGACCACATGTGTAGGTGTGAGATTACATGTGTGGATGTGAGAAAACGTGTGTAGGCGTGAGGTCACATGTGTAATTGTGAGATCTAATGTGTGGATATGTGATCACATGTGTGAATGTGAGAACACGCGTGTAGGTGGGAGATCATATATGTAGATGAATATCGTTGATGTGTACCTGTGCGTGTATCTTGCCGGGCGCGACGCAGGGCAGCGGCAGGCGGTCGCGGCACTCGGCGTGCGCCTGCGCGCGGCAATGCTCGCATTTGACGCCTAGCTTGCCGAACCAGATGCTGGAATTAATGGTGTATTTTTATTGTTTTTGTAATGTCTATCTTATATGATTGTGCTAATTTGTGTTTATTTTTTTGTTTGACCCTCTATGAAAGAGTTAAGGGGATTTCCTACTTATAAATGTTAAGAAAGTTAAGGCCACATCTTGTTAGCAGAGTGTGAAAATGATTCATTCTATTGAGTATAACTCGATCCCACATCTGAAACGTTTCCCTTCTGACGTTGTGCGGCTGCGCCGTAACGGCCTCTTATTAATTAGCACAAATATTTAAATCTTCTCACGTTTTTCCACAAGGTCCACAAGTCTCCCTCTTATAGAAGTTTTTTGCTGCAAATGTATGTAATCGGGGTTGGGGTCTCGGTGAAGCACCATATGCAGCTGACACTACTGAGGGCGTACGTTGACATGAACGTGGTGTTTCTGGTAGGCTTTCAGCTTCTAAAAATAAAAAAACACGGCGATATAATATGTTTTGTTATAGTTTTATATGTAATATATGTTTTGTATTTTAGCATTATATGTTTTTAACTAATTTTCCTGCAAGTGTACATAGGGGGTGTAGTGTTTAGTGCGCATTTCAACACTACACAGCATTTTGCCTTATCAGAACGGGAAAAATANTTTGTTATATGTTTATATGTAATATATGTTTTGTATTTTAGCATTATATGTTTTTAACTAATTTTCCTGCAAGTGTACATAGGGGGTGTAGTGTTTAGTGCGCATTTCAACACTACACAGCATTTTGCCTTATCAGAACGGGAAAAATAAATTACATACACATTTTAATGGCAATCAAACTCACAATAGAAAGAAATAAATGTGTTACTGATCGACGACAGTGTCTTATACTTTCTTATAATAGAAACTAAACATGTACATGTGTACTTATATTGCATCTATTTGTTTATTCATCTTCACATTTTAATATAAGAGAAGGTAAAGAACCTAGTGTTATGTTATATTCAGCCACCTGGCTGAATTCATTCATTTCCAGGCAAACATATTGAGATGTTTTGCTATGCGATTAGAATAAGATTTATTTTTTAAAGTGGAGAAATGAAAGTAATTAATTACCTGAATTCAAACCCACAACCATCGCGTTTATAGTCGGACACACTTTACAATGATGGACTCATATATTTTACAATACATTATTTCTTACCAGACATAGGTGGAGCAGAAGGCACTTCCTGTTTTATATGACAAGACACTCTTGTATTGGACTTGCGGGGTGGAGGACCCTCGTCGCTACTTTCGGATATGGGTTGCTGAAAAATTATTATATCAATAAATCAATTATTAATTTCTTAACTTAGGCCAGTAAACATTTAAATTAAAAGTATATGCAATTGATATAATATATTTATACATGTGTGTTGTTATGTTTTCTATAGAGTTTTGATATGTTGAAAATATCAAAATATATTGTCACACTCTAATCTATACAAATATATAAAAGGACTTGTTCCCACTGACTGATGTAAGACGCACGCACTGCCGTAACTGCTAATGGTAGTAACGTGAAATTTAGACAGATGTTTATCTTCGTAATCTGGACATCCACTAAGTAGGGATTTTGAAAAATTTTAACCCTAAAAGGATGATATAGGGGTATAAAGTTGAGAGAATTTGAAGACGAATAACTCTGTTTTCCGAAATTGAACACCGCAATGTATCCAAATAGTTTAATAAAACATTATAAATGATAGTTATTCTCAGTGACAGTGACAAACACACCAGTATTTAAACAGTCTTGATATTTAAATTAACAAAAACTTACGAAATTCTGTGGCGGTTTCAGATCCTGTGTAGTGGGATTGCGCTCTAAAGTAAGTGTTGTGGTCGCGGTGGCCAGCACCTTGCCGCCTTGGAGTTCCACCGTCTGGAATTATATTATATTATTCATAATATTGACATATGCCAAATATTAATTTATTTTTACATATGACAAATATAACAAACAAAAATAAATTTAACACATAAAACTTCCATTCCCCACTTCACTCTATTCTTTTCACTAATACATTATCTTTCTAAAGAAGCAAAAAACATACTGATACCTTTGTCTCAGAACTCCTTGAAGATCTTCTTTTCTTATTCGCAGGTGATGTCTCCCTCGCGCTCCAACCACCGCGTTGAACCCACGACCTACGAGTCAATAAAGACAGGTCTAAATCATCTTCTGAACGGGACAACGACATTTCTGATAGCAGGTTTCCTAGAAATGAAAGGGAATATAATCATTTTAAGTTATGCGGATATCAAGATTTAGTGTTCCCTCTGTTTCCCATTTTTTGAGACTTATTAATAAAAGTTAAATAAAAAAGGCAAGGAAAAACTTAATAAACTTCAAGACACTACTTTACTATATTCACTTAAACAATTTTTCATGATAATTATTTTCTAAACATATTGCGAAATATAACTCAAACAAAGAACATAATAATTTTTGCAGCTTCACATTTCTGTCCGCATAGCAGGGTAGGATTCTTTCCTGCCTAAATTGTTGAGAAACTTTATTTGCATTGTGTGTGTGCAGCAGTAAAACTTTGTCTATAAGAAAGAGCAAATGAAAATAATTTGATCAAGCTGTATCTCGCACATAGCAGGGTAGACAGAGGTAACTTGGGAACCTAGTGTTGACACATTCCGTCACCATTAAGACATTTCTGCTCCACACTTTCCAAGCAATGCCTCCGTAGAGTAAGAGGATCGGACCTACAACCATCGCATGTAAACTCAGATCCTCTCTTAATGAACCAAAAGAATCGCAAAAGACTATAATGTTGTAGAATATAATAACTCGTCACTGACTATTTATATTGTTACATGGGTGAAGTTATTCCTGGCCTGCAAGCTGAGCTAGTATATACTTTGTTATAAAGTGAGTGTGCCAAGTAACACTTTCAAAAGTGACAAGCAAGCAACAGACACAAAAGTAAGATTTTGTATAATTTAAATAATAAAATTATTTACCAGTAGAATTAAGTTCTGGAACACCATTAAGCTTCGCATTGTGATCCTGTTGAGCGGTGCCATTGAGAAATGCAAGCTTTTGTAGAGTCTCATTGTTAAGCTTGGCTCGATTATCATTGAAGAGTAAATCCCTTGCCATATCCAGGAGTTTACTCTGGAAACAAAAATATGGTCACTAATTTTATAATTGTCTTTAAATATATAAGAAGTTAGCTGTACTCATATATGGCTTAGTGGATATTATGATTTTAGGATTTTTCTTAGTTTAGGTTATTTTGTTCCTTGAGTAAGCAATGTGTGATACAAAATCTTTAGGAAGCCTAAATTTAGAAGGACCACAACTGGTTGACTATACTTTTTACTTCAAAGGCAAAACAAAGGGTGTTAGACAGTGTTCCCTATGTTCTTAAGTGGTGGAACTCAATGCTACACTATGCCTTGTTACTAAAACATGGAAATGAAAATGGAATTGGAATTTAAAAAGTTTTTGGAAAAGCCCGGCTTTTCGCAGCATTGATTTTTAGATCCTACAGTGTAATGTAGTATACATGAGGTTCTCTACTTGTTTACATTCCATACACATTATGAGAGATGTGCAAGAAAATTAAATTAATGATAAATAATCTAAACAGACAAACCAACTGATGAAGTGTTTTTAACACTCCATCAGTTGGTTCAGGAAATATTATAAAACTGATAACAACTGTTTATACATTTTGTCATTTTTTAAATAAATTTGATATATGCCTTTAATATTTTAATCTAAACTTACCAACTCTTTATATTTGGTTATAACAATAGTTCTTTCTCTCTTTTCTGAATCTAGAAGTTTCCGAACATGTGCAAATTTGGCTTCCCATTTAGATAGTGTTTTTAGAGCTTCATCTAATTCTGTTTGAAGTCGACTTGCTTCTGCCTCTGCTGCTGCCCATTGACTACGGACCCATTCCATTTGTTTTACAAATGCTAGGAAATCTACAGAGAATATTTGAGAGAATTATAAATTAAAATAGTGTAAGAATTTCTATTTTATACATAAGGAATACTATATGATATTCATGATTATATCTGACACAATCAGCAATAGGTTTGTATTGATGATATGTTTAAAAAATTCTACTGTGATTTCGGATAAAAGTTTGTTTAAGTACTCTTAGAACAAAATTATGTAAAGAGGAAATTTTGTATTCGTCTGCGCATTCGACTAATACATTATACAAACTGATTGTGTGAACAAGTGCTATAATAAATCATAACCACCACTGATGAATTATTATTATCACAATAATATTTATAGGTATGTATATGTACGTATTTTAAATATCGATTAATATGTATAGTACTAAAAGGGTTTAAATTTCTGAAAGGGTTAAGTCATTAAATTTAGCATTATTTACTTACACCGCCATTTTTTTGTCGCCAAGTTGATTAAAATAAATTCCAACTATTAAAAATTTCGTAAATTAGAAAGTTTATAATTTAGGGAAACTTACATTCTTCAGATGCTCCATCATTTAAAATACTATTTAAACGATTTATATCATCAAATTGGGCCACCAGCGAGAGGGCGATGCCTCCCGATTCCGAACTTTCCGTACTCATCTTTATTTTCGTTAAGTTTCTTGTTTATTATCCTATTAATATATTTATTGTCAAATGATCAATAGATGGAATAACAGTATTTATATCATTTATAAAAATCACTACACAGCACAATATGTGAACGATGTGAAAATTTTAAATAACGACTACCTGCCTGGCGGTTAGAAAAATTGTTAAAGTCAATATGCTGCCAGTGCCAAATCAACTGACCAATCCGGATTCCGATTAGTTTTGCGTTACCACAACCGTTTAAAACATGCGTTCAAGATTTCATGTATTTATAAATAATTTTCTTGCAAAATATTATTATTTTACAATAAAATTATAACTATTTTATTATTATTATATTTTTCCAGCTTTACGCTGTATCCCTTGTATTCTATTAAAACGAAGTTATAATAAGCATAATTAGTAAATTACATATAATAGTTGAACAAATATCAATTATATTATCAAGAACACGTATAAGAAAATTTATTATTGGTCATATTAATTATATTAATATAATATAATTACATTAATAATTATTATTATTAAAAATTAAAAACATAGATTTCTTAATTTTTGTCTGTTTGTCCACGCTCACCTCTGAATTGGCTTAGCCGATTTAAATGCAGTAAACATTTAGTGTTTGTTTTATTTGAGTCGGTTCATAAATTAAAAAGTTGTATCAATACATTTTGTTCGAAGACATTGCTAGAAACTAAAAGTTTTCACTGAAAACTATCATTTTCATTGTATAGTCTTTAAAATGATAATACTATTAAAATACGATAGCACCTCAGATTATAAAATAAATAATTGTGCAATTTGTATAGTGCAAGCAACGCTACGTGCGGGTAGTAGTATACTAATTGAATTTATGGTATTTATATAAATAGAAAGGGATGTATTACACTGTATTATTTTATAAAAAAGAAGTAAAAAAAAAGAAAAATTATATAAGTTTTATTTATTTTTATAGAATAAAACTAAAAAAAACCAAAATAGTGACTAGTTTTTCTTCTTATTGTGGAATATGGAATTTGATGGAGTATTTTTATAAGTGATTAAAGGTATAAACCTCAAATTAGTGTTAAGATACTCCAATCCCCACTTTCCGTTAAATACTCGAAGCTTTGCGTGTTGGATGGCGGAATTCATCGCTGTGCTTTTCCTTGTTACCAGAAGGAGGTAATGAAAATATTAAATAATTAATTCCCGCTATAGGAATCGAACCCATAACCGTTGCGTGTACAGTCCTACGCTTGTGCCGTTGCCACACGATGGTAAAAATTAAATAAGGGTAATAAATACTTGAAATCATATAAATTGCATCATAATTTAAATTGCTTTTATATTTATGTTAAACACTTGAGGAAATTATATATTTAATGTTGTCATTTCTTCGCTCTGGTGTCTAATTTTTGATTGAATTTTGATTTGAATCGTTATTACTAAAAATGTCATTCGACAATTAACGTACGGTACATTTCGAATGTATTAAGACTATTTTTAACACTGGTAGCATTAGAACTTTCCTTTCTTTAAAGACAATTGACATTGACAATGACACTATAGGGAGCAGTCTGATCGTCTGTCAAAGCGCGATGACGTTCGGTTGAGAACGGTGGTTCGCTCGTGCGGGTCGCGTATCCTTGTGGATTATTGTGAGATAATAATTATTTCCGACTGCACCGGCGTATAATCGCAGGCGAGTCACTATGGCGGACGAGGAAAATAATTGTGATGACGGTGGTGGTGATGTAAAGGCAGGGCAGGCGATGCGGCTTCGAGGCCGAAAGGGTGCCCTGAAGAAGAAGAATGTTTACCTGGTTAAAGACCACAAATTTATGCCGAGATTCTTCAAGCAGCCAACATTCTGTTCCCACTGCAAGGACTTTATATGGTGAGTCTATTTTATATGTCTAGATTACTAGTACTAGTAGAACTTGCTAGGTACTCGATCATTGATGGGTATTATAAATAGGCAATGTTTACAATGCGATGGCGAGTCGGATGAATGCGCGGTTTCCTCGTGATAAGGCAGAGATTATGATATAATGGTGTTATTTAAATCCATATATACTTGTTTGTCAATTGTAGTTAAACCTTTTGTTTATTGTTTGTTTTTTATTGTTTTTTTTGCGTGATAATTTACGTTTTTGTAAATACGATATCGTCGATTTATGAATGAAAGATGGTTTTGTTTTGTTTTATATAACACAATTAAATATTGCACTGTCTATAAACGTTTGTTAGTGTGGATAAAATAGTTAGAACAGAATTAAAACAATAAATATAAAAAGTAATATACGTATTTAAAAAATATTAACGATAATACTACGTAAATTTTAAGAAGTAATATTGTTTATATATTTTTAAAATTAAAGGGCATACTTCTATTATTTTTTGACCAATGGAGAATTAAATGTATTAAATATATTATTTAAATTATCAAATATCAGTCATATTAAGTAGGCTCAAACTAAAAACACCGCAAAAAATCTATCATAATATTTTCACATCTATGTATCTGCTTATAAGAAAAATCAATGCCAAATAACATGTGCCGAGTTTGTTATGACAGATGTCATTATTGTATGTAGATTGTAGATGGTTGTACTATAATAATATATGGATGTGTGGGTGTTGCCACTTATAAGGCTTTTGAAAGAAAAAGTTCTTATATTATAGCAGTTTTTTTGAAATGATTACTTAAATCAGAAATATTGCATTGTGATTTATCAAAATCGTAATAGTAATATTATCTATTTATATTAATACTAGCGGACGCGCGCAGCTTCGCTAGTGTATTTAAGGGTGAATTCTAATAATCCATGAAACATGTGTTCAATGAAATATTTTTAAGAGTCTAAATTTCAAATTTTATAAAAATCGGTGGCGATTTAAAGATTTTTCCATACAAACTTTCAACCCCTTATTTGCACCCTTAGGGGGTGAATGCTAGAAAACGACGAAACACGTGTTCAATTAAATACTTTTAAAAATCTAAATTTCAAATTTTATAAAAATCGGTGCCGATTTAAATCTTTTTCCATACAAACTTTGAACCCCTATTTCACCCCTTTAGGGTTAAAATTTTTCAAAATCCCTTCTTAGTGGATGTCCAGATTACGAAAGTAAACTTTTGTCCAAATTTAACGTTTCTACCATCAGCGGTTACGGCTGTGCGTGCGTCTTACCTCAGTCAGTGAGGACAAGTCCTTTTATATATATAGATATAGATTATAAAGTTCAAGAGTCTGTTCGGTTGAAAGAATTTACCTACGCACGAACTCGAATTAAACAAAAAAATTATAATGGATAGTCCATAGGCTATATAACATCGCGTATATCGTTTTGGTGTTATCCACCGTACCTGTTGAGTTTGTCATGTTTCCCCTGAAGTCGTAGGTAAAAGCTTGTATTAATTTAAATATATTTCCATATTTTTTGGCACAACTACAATAAAACTATTTTTAAAACGTAAATAGCAGGAATTTTCATATAATCATGCGTGTGGACCCTGACCCAATGGTAATCGCCTAAATTTGGCTCTATTCATTGAGCCCGTGACCTACAGTTAAATAAATCGGTTTTTAACGAGTAACACAATAGTGGGTACGACTACAAGTTACGTACGAGAGAAAGGATAAAAAAATCAAAACAACATGTTTATGGACTTTCTGAAATGGGGTCAATTATTTTTTTGGCGGTCATTCACATTGCAATTCGTAAAATTTTATTATTCTTATAATTATGATAAAGTAAATAACGTCTTAATAAAATTTTATGAGTACGCCAAGAAGTACATAAAAATGAACGGTTACAACATTCATGACACCGTATTTTAAATTGAACTTAGGGTTGTGAACTCAAAGCTTATTTCGGAGGATATTTAATAAATGAATTGTTAGCACATTTTTTTCTGGTTACGTCTAATGATGCAAAGCGCCTTAAATATTTATACTGGATGAAATACTATAATATTAGAACGAAAATAGTAGGACGTAGTTGTTATTAGGTTCTATTTTTTAACTCAACCAAATGTCTTATATTTATAAATATAGAAACATATCAGCTACATTAACACAAATTACCTACGTTTATCCTATTTTGCAGCTTTTCCTCGAATAGAAGGGTAGGTAGAGAGGCATTTTCTTATTATTTTTTGAGATGTCGAGCGGTGAAACTCAACGCTTCGCCAACAAAACACCCGCGTTAAAATTGAAAAATTTAAATATTTCAAATATAGGAGTTCAACATAAACAACCAATTTCAATAATATTAATCAATGATTAAATAATAACACTTACAGTATAGTTATGTTTAATATACCTATATAGTTTTGATTGATTTATTTATTTAATATTTCTTACACCAACTTAAACATAAAACAGATACAGGATAAAACAAATGAAAAATGGTGTAAAGGCGGTCTTATCACCACAGATGATCTCTTCCAGGCAACCCTTACCATAAAAAACATCAAAAAACATATGGATATTGTTGATATTATATTTTTGTTTTTATTAAATTTAATCTACTCATGGGAAGACTAGTTCTATTTTTCTAGTAAAGACTGTTGACGACGCGGACAAAACAGAAAATTTCGCAAAATTTATTGCAAAAATTTTGCGCAACATACTCGTAGCTTCGCTTAGCTTCACCCGCCGTGCGCAGCATGTGGCGGATCCTAGTAAAAATATATTATTACTATAAATAATATCCTTTTAATTTTAAAATCTAATAAGTTATTTATAAATATTAAATATACATATATGCAAATATTTAAGCTGTGAAAAATCGTATTTATACGATCTCTTGTAATCAAGACCCAAGTGCACACTGAATCTACAAACTGTACTGTAGGTATTTTATATAACGTAATTCTCTACTTACAGAGTTCAGCTGCCAACTAAATATTATATTAAAATTTTCACGCTGCTGGGAAATAGTTTAGTAATTAAACGAAGCATGTTTGGCGTCTGTTATAATAATATAGTTAAATAGCGTTGTGATTCTTTAGATGAGCATTTTTTTTGTAGTACGAGTAGTAAATACCCATTTAAAAAAAAGTTAAGTGCGAATCGGACTCGCCGAGGCTTCCGTACCAATTTGAGTAGGTCAACGGGAAGTATCGGATAAGGGTTCCGTTTTTACCTTTTGAGGTACGTAAAAATACTTTTTTTTCAACTTCACGTTGTATCTCGCATATATAGCAGTGTAGGCAGGCAGACGGAATCTAGTGATAAGACACTTCGATTCCCACTCTCCGCCGAACTCTCGAGGCATTACGTGTTTAGTGGCGGAAATCAACGCCACGCTTTGTTTTGTTACAAAACTAAAGAAAAGAAAATATTAAATAATTAATTGTCCTACTGGCTATGAATGGACCCCACCACTTTGCGTTTTCAGTTACGGCCTCATAAACTTACTTATATTTGTTGAGAGAAGATAAATAAATATTCATTATTAAATAAACTTTACTTGTTTTTTCATATATATTTTTTTACATTTTAAAGTCAAAATTTAAAACAATTAAATGTAATTTGTCATGCTCGGTCTACTTGCAGTAGAGAAATCTGCAAAAAAAGTAGGACAATTGCTTATTTACTATTTAATATTCATCACGGATAACGCGAGAAAATATTAAATACTTATTTGATTTACCGAGTTCAAATCCACCCTTACACACCGTAGTAAGTTTACGGAGATCAATCCATACGATTGGCATATAAGAATTTTTGCATAGAAAGTTAGTGAGTTACAATAAACAAGCTGTTGAGAGAATTTTTTTTCTATATACATCGTTGACTAATACATCAATAAAAACTCATTATTTTTTGTACTAATATGAACTGGAATTACCAGTCATTCACAGAGTCATTGAGTTCTCTTACAAGAAACCTTACTAATGATTGATATTTTTTGCGTAGGAACTGGCGATCGTTAAAATTATTTAGTGCAAATAGCCTTAAATTTAATAGCGACAATTAAAATATATAATATAAGTAACTTAATGGGTCATTCCAAATTAGGTTTCAACAATTTGAGGTTGGATTGGAGATTAATAAAAAAACTCATGGACCCTAGTGTTAAAATACTCCGTTCCTCACTTTCTTACTATTACCACTACTTTCAATTTTATTTTCAATAGTATGTAGGTACATTATATAAGTAATCTAATAAAAGTAAATCAGTATAAATATTCTATTCGATCAAAAGATATTCTAAACAAAGAGATTTCTTAGATCAGATAGCACAATCCTTTGTCTTGTACAAAGGATACTCAATGGAAAACTTTAAAGTTAACTTGTTTTAAATTCTTATTACATTTTCTTACATACTCGTATGATTTGGTTCTTGATTATTTCTTGTTGTCTGTGTTTGTATGCTCATAGCTGAGTGGTGTACGTTTAGTAATGTATACTAAAGTCTATAAAAACGAGTAATAAACCCTTAGTGTTTATTCTTATTCCCGACTGCTGAGGAAGGGTTATTGTATATCTATATCGATTTTTTTAAGTAATTGCATGTCACAAGTGGTACACCTTTTAATTAAAGATAGTTAAAATATATACTATCACAGACTTTTAAAAAAACGATGCTTTAACTATTTACAAACCTTATTATTTTTGTCAATCAATAAAAGTATTAAAATTAACTTTGAAACAACAAATTGTAATTATTTTACCTAAATTATATTGAAATTTTTTTTGTATAGTCGCCGTATTGTGTATTTATAATTATATAGTATTTAAATTATCCTTAAGGAAACTCAGTGTTGTTAACTAGAAACAAAGGAACACGTTATTATTGTTAGACGATTAAATTTTTTAAATGTCTTACGGTCATTGGAGCGGAGCACAAAATATTTGATATTATTATTACAGTCTTTAATTTTTCTCTGTTTTTTGCAATTACTTTTCTTGAGAAGAAACTAAATACTTAGCATTACATGGATTCATGGAGGAGCAGGGCCTGGGACTTGCGACTCGAGTGCAATTGCGCATAACGGCTCACCTTTACTGTCCGAGAGAGAGAGAGAGAGAGAAAAAAGAGAGTCTTAACTAAAATGATTGTACTAGTACTCTAATCTAAAACGACTTTATTAGTACCGCCTTTAAAGCACATTCTAGAAATGAAATGATGAATGTTAGACAGATCGAGATCTAATGAAGTAGAGAACGGAGTGTACACTTCCGCTGCCTACCATGATATACAGCGTGAAGCTGATATAATAAATAATTAATATATCTAATTCTAAAATATGTTTTCACATCCAAATATAAAATGAAATTTACTCTCAATGTAAATGTAATGTAATTAACATGTGAAAGATAAAATTAATTCTCGAGAAACAGGGTAGGGTATAAAGTAAATTCGCTTATTTACATCGTCTTCATGAAATTTTCCTCTTGCATTAACATTGGTAATACGTTTATCTTTATTCGAATACTTATTATGGCATAATTATATTAACTGTATAACTAATTAAAGAGCTTTAATATAGGTTTATGTTAACTTTTTTTTTTCTTTATACAGTTTTAGGTGGGTATATATTAATTCATGTTAGTCTAAGATGATAGTGTTAGTGAGATATTACTGAGAGATGAATAAATGTGACTAGTCTCGTTCTGGTCTCATTCTTAACTAGTACCGATCGCGGCTTTGCCCGCTATGACTACAGTAAAATAATATGCACGTATTAGGTAAATATGTATTTTTAAATCTTGCTCTTATATCTGTTACTGAAGATCATAATTAAATCTAAGCTTAAACTTCGTACGAAACATAGAGGTAATATAAGTTCTAGTTACTCGTTCAGAAGCAGGTACCTGCGGTCATTTATATGACACTTATAGCGAAGAGGTATGTAAAAGCTAGTATATAATATAATCATCCCCACAACAAAATTCGAACCTGCTATCACCTATATAAAGTCATATAATACTGAATTTGTAATACAATCATAAACACTAACCACATAATTGGATAAATGTGTAAAGCTATTTAATGGTTTTCTAATTACGACCGCTTGATGGAGATGTATCAATCAACGGAATCGGTGATCGACATAGATTACATATTTAAGTAGTCCTCAATACATCCGACACAGTTCCGTGGCTGTAAGCTGTAATTGACAAATTTCAAATGCTTAATCACAATTTGTTTTGACATTTATTATTTATTAGGATACAATAGTAAATTAATGTTTGATTGAGTGATTTAAGGTTTGTTTTAGTTGAGATAAATGATTATAAAGAATGTAAATGACGAAAAACAGTGTTAAGAAGAAAATTAAACCAAAATCCAATGCCTCGAGAATTCGGGAGGAAGTGAGGAACGGAAGTGTTAATGGAGAACGGAGTGTCGTAACACCAGATTCCTTCTGCCTACTCTGCCATGTGCGGTATACAGCGTGAAGCTAACAAAAGAAAAGTACTATTTAAAATACTAGCAAAAATAAGTTTGGATTTGCCTTCAAGTTCCTGTTACAATAATAATATATTGGCATACATAGCATACGCCCGCTTTAACGTGTTAGTAGGCCGCTAATTTGATTATCCATGTTAGTTGTCGTTGCGTTGTGACATTGATCTCAAAACGCTCACAAAGGTTTGACCCTAAATAGTTTATCTAATCAAATTGTACTTCCATAAATGTTTGTATAGTTTGTTTGTTTGTTTTTAGTAGCTGGGTAGGCAGAGGGAACATAGTGTTAGGACACTTTGTTTTCCAACAATAATTTTTGAGACCTTGCTTATTTCCACAGAGCTTTAGAATTGTTTAATCCAATTAAAGTCTGAGTATAATAGATGACTCACTTATTCTTTGAGTTCTGAGTTTATATGTTATTATTTTTCAGGTGGTGTATTTTACCTTTAGCCATTTGATGATAAATGGATGATACACAATGAAAATATTTTCTCTAAGTTTTCTATTCTATCGTCTGAGATTAGCGCGTTAAATAAAACTATTTCTTCAGCTTTATAATATTTGTATAGATATAGATAGATGTATGAAATCGGTGGAAAAAGCAAAAATGAAAATAAAATATTTAAATAAAATTTACAACTTTATGTATATTAACTTTGCATTTTTGTTATTATATTTGTATGTAGATTAATAAAATATGCATCATTTTTGGGTAAAGCATACATACACGCACGAGTATGCTCTAGATTAGATATAGAACCCTAGATAATGATTAAGTTTAGTTCATTTTCATTATCTTATTAGCTTATATATTATCATTAGTTTATATATATTCTCGTATAGTATTTTTAGATTTTATTCTAGTTTATATATATTCGGTAACTAGACAAACCGCGGCGTGGAATTCCGCGACTTACTCGCAATTTCTCGAAAATTGGGATGCACAGTGCAACAGTACCTTTTAATACTACCTTTGCTTATCCTGCAATATGCGGGATAAAGCGTGACACTAAAAACAACCAGACAGTCAATGTTTTATCCACCACTGGGTCAACGGGACCGTTAATTTATAGACCCTTGCATTATTTGTACTAAGAATAAACTAATAACTATAGTTTTCGTCATACCCGACGTGGGTATGACGCGGGCGTTAATTTAGACAACACATATGGTATCGTTTCTTGTTGACGCGCTGCATATAAATGCATATTTATCCGTGTGTTATGAGTGCCTAGAGAAGTTTGCATGTAGGATATTTTTTTAATATAGGGAACTACTTCTGCCTATCCTGCTATGTGCGGGATACAGCAAAAATCGAACTGCAAAAATAATAATAAATGTTTGTGTTGGACATTCCATAGCTATTACAAGTCCATAAATACGTAGGTAGTTTCGGTCAGGGTTGTTACATAGAATGTGTCATATGTTTTATTGAGCTGAGCACTTACTGGTGAAAAGTGTGCTTCGTTGTAATGCTACTCCTCCTAGATCATTAAAACTATAGCTCTGAAGTTTTGCAGGAACGTTGTGGACGATATGGTAATCCCAGCGAAGTAGTTTGGTGATAATTGTAATTGTAGTTTTGGAGTAAATGGTCAAAATGTGTCCCATACAGTTAATTTGTGGAACGTTTTAAACATTTACGCGTACAAATTGAACTTGGACCAAAGTTACCTAGTGCGTGCGAACAAAACAGAAAATTTCGCAAAAATTTTGCAAAATTTTGAGCAACATAGCTTCGTTCAGCTTCACCCGCCGTGCACAGCATGTGGCGGATCCTAGTACACAATATGTAGTCGCTAGTTATACTATAGATTAGAGTTCATATATAAAATGTATATTATATTATTATTTAATTTATACTCGAACTAAAGTCTATGAATATTTGATTAGTATACGAAGCGAAGATAAACATAACAATATTGTGTTATATTATTATGTATGAATATTGAAGTTTCATGTATTAAGTTAAATATTGGTTGCGTTAAAGGAACGGTTTATGATTTTCAATGTGTAATTTGTGTGTTAGCGTGTTAATATTATAATGAGAGAAAGCTGTTGGTTTGATTTGAGGGTTTGGTAATTATTTGCAAGATTTCGTTGACAATAACTGACGTGACTTTCTTATTATTTTTTTTAATTGATAATAAACAATTTTATTTTACGTTTAAGTTTCAGTTTTCATCCTATTATATATAGCAGAATATGTAGAGAAAATCTAGTGTTAAAACACTCTGTTGTCCACTTTTCGCCTGAATTGGAGACATTGTTGAAAGGCAGAACTCAACACCGCCGCATGAATTATTTTTATGAAATGCAAATAGCTTATGATTATACATTTAAATCTAAACGTGCTTTTAAATCTAAATGCCTTTAAATATGCTGCAAAAAGACAATGTTGCACCAAAAGTTTATGATAAATTTGCATTGCAAAAGTTCTAAAGCAATCTTAACTGCTACGTCAGCTGCCGCCGCTCTTGGTGCAATCTGCGTTATTCAAATAACTATAATGGATTTGAACTCTGAACTGAACATTCAACTCGGAACTTGGATAGAAATTTGTCAAGATAATGTTCAATACTCAGAAGTTACTCTTTTGTATTGGTACATAAAAGTGATCATTACAAGTTAAATAATATTCAACTAAATTGTAGGGACTCTACCTATTCTCTATCTACATATAAAAGAATTCATCACCGTCGTTCACGGAAGATATATGAGAAAACTACTGTTGATATGAATGATTTTTAAAATTTTTGTATCTTTGTCTCTCTGTGTAGCGTGCCCGCTAATCTCAGAAACAACTTAGCCGGTTCAAACGCATGTTTTTACTATTAAATTTGGCAAGCTTCTCTGAACCATCTCCACTTAGTGTTTGTTTTATGTAAATATGTTCATAAATTCATAAATAAAAAAGCTTCACGCTGTATCCCGCACACAGCAGTGTAGGCAGAGGGAATCCAGTGTTAAAACACTCCGTTCCCCACCTGTTGAATTCTGGAAGCATTGCGTGTTGAGTGGCAGGATTCATACTGAAATATTTGTTTACACTCGTAAACAAATATTTCACTTCTTCGAGTGGGGATTGAACCCACAGCCGTCGCGTTACAGTCACACCCTTGTGCCGCTGCGCCGCGATGGTTGCTTAGTTTTATTTAGGGATAATATTTCTTAAAAAGGGCATTTTATTCATGTCAAGTCAAACAATTTTAGGGCCTTTACTATCGCCCCAAGTCCTTAAGGCAAGAAATGTATACACTATGTTAGGATGATATTGGGGTTGTAATAGAAAATAAATTGCCCGTTTTTAGGAGAGGACAGATGGCAATAATGGTAATATAGATTTATAAGATAACTAGCGACTTAAACACGGCTTCGCCTGTATAACTTTTTATTATATTATAGCCAAATGGTAGTAAATAATATATTAAATGTTTACATAAACAGTTGTTTATATAATCACATATCCTACTAGGAGGCCAAGTGNAGCGCGTGCGGACAAAACAGAAAATTTTGCAAAAATTTTGCAAAATTTTGGGCAACATAGCTCCGTTCAGCTTCACCCGCCGTGCACAGCATGTAGTCGCTAGTTATACTATAGATTAGAGTTCACATATAAAATGTATATATTATTATTTAATTTGTACTCGAACTAAAGTCTATGAATATTTGATTAGTATACGAAGCGAAGATAAACATAACAACACAAGAACACTGCTATATTATTATGTATGAATATTGAAGTTTCATGTATTAAGTTAAATATTGGTTGCGTTAAAGGAACGGTTTATGATTTTCAATGTGTAATTTGTGTGTTAGCGTGTTAATATTATAATGAGAGAAAGCTGTTGATTTGATTTGAGGGTTTGGTATGCTATAACATAATTATTTGCAAGATTTCGTTGACAATAACTGACGTGACTTTCTTATTATTTTTTTTTAATTGATAAAAATATATTTTATTTTACGTTTTAGTTTCAGTTTTCATCTTATTATATATAGCAGAATATGTAGAGAAAACCTAGTGTTAAAACACTCCGTTGTCCAGTTTTTGTCTGAATAGAGACAATTCGTGTTGTATTGTTATGAAAATGCAAAAAGATTATGAACAAAAATTTTAAATCTAAACATGCTTTTAAATGCCTTTAAATATGCTGCAAAAAGACAATGTTGCACCAAAAGTTTATGATAAATTTACATTGCAAAAGTTCCAAAGCAATCTTAACTGCCACGTCAGCTGCCGCCGCTCTCGGTGCAATCTGCGTTATTCAAATAACTATAATGGATTTGAACGTTGAACTGAACATTCAACTCGGAACTTGGATAGAAATTTGTCAAGATAATGTTCAATACTCAGAAGTTACTCTTTTGTAATTGGTACATAAAAGTGATCGTTACAAGTTAAATAATATTCAACTAAATTGTAGGGACTGTATCTATGCACCCGTTTAAACGCACGATTTTACTATTAAATTTAGCAACCTTCTCTGAACATCCCCATTTAGTGTTTGTTTTATTTAAATACGTTCATAAATAAGAAAGCTTCACGCTGTATCCCGCACACAGCAGTGTAGGCAGAGGGAATCCAGTGTTAAAACACTCCGTTCCCCACCTGTTGAATTCTGGAAGCATTGCGTGTTGAGTGGCAGGATTCATACTGAAATATTTGTTTACACTCGTAAACAAATATTTCACTTCTTCGAGTGGGGATTGAACCCACAACCGTCGCGTTACAGTCACACCCTTGTGCCGCTGCGCCACGATGGTTGCTTAGTTTTATTTAGGGATAATATTTCTTAAAAAGGGCATTTTATTCATGTCAAGTCAAACAATTTTAGGGCCTTAACTATCGCCCCAAGTCCTTAAGGCAAGAAATGTATACACTATGTTAGCATGATATTGGGGTTGTAATAGAAAATAAATTGCCCGTTTTTAGGAGAGGACAGATGGCAATAATGGTAATATAGATTTATAAGATAACTAGCGACTTAAACACGGCTTCGCCTGTATAACTTTTTATTATATTATAGCCAAATGGTAGTAAATAATATATTAAATGTTTACATAAACAGTTGTTTATATAATCACATATCTTACTAGGAGGCCAAGTGTGGGCTCATATGCCATGACTGTAAACACTACTAGTTGTCTGTCCGACCCTCCTCATGGAGCGAGGAAATGAAATGTTTAATAATTTCATTTCCTCGCTCTGGTCGTTACCAGAGTTTGGCAAGAGTTATAATGGGAACGGCATGTTTTAATACTAGGTTCCCAGGTTCCCTCTGCCTATCCTGCTATGTGCAGGATACAGCATGAAGCTAAAAAAAAATATTGTTACATATAATCAATCATCATTTTAATCCATTAATTTAGGCACTATTACATAAAGGAAGTTGTTTTTGCACAAGGTTATGAAAGTTTACCCACATCCTATAGTTTTGAAGGGTCCTCACGTATAAATAACGTCAGCTCGGGTCAGATCTACGCCAGAGGGTATAACTTCTGGGTTGATCCCAAATATGAATATGTATACGTGATACGTCATTTATTATCCTTACCCGTAACAGTGCAAAGGTTATAGGAGTAAGGAATATTACAGTAAACATTTATATAAGTATAATGTATAGTATGTACTTGCATGCATATTAGCTTATATAGTAGTTTTTTCTTTGACGTATTATTTTTTTGGTCGTAGTTCTCGGTAATCCGTTCATTCCGTTTATCCTATCATTTCGTTGTTTGGGATTATTTTTATTTTTTTGACAGTGGACGAGGCGAAAGAGGTATGTAGAGACCGTAGCGTTTGGCGCTCGGTTCTCTCTGAATACCCCGCTAGGCATAAAGCGTGAAGCTATGTGTGTATGTATGTTGTTTCACGCATATAGTGAGGTTCCGTTTATCACTTTCCACCCAATTTTCGATATTATTTCTAAAATTATACATATTCTGTTTCCGTATTAGTAATTTTGTTGAAAACTAAAAATGACATATTAATATTTAGCATTTTATCACAAAATACTAACGTCAGTGGGTACTTAAAGTATTTGTAAAATTAAAACGTAAATAACAAAAGTAACATCTACATCACTGCAAGAAAGTTAATATAATTTAAAATGAAATTCAAGTATATACGAATAAAACCTTACTTCAGTTCAGTCGTTCAGCGTAACGACGTGTGTCGTATTGTAAAAATACCGCCGGCATATAAAATATTTACTGCCTGACTTTACGACCGTGACTCGAGACATAATAGGCTGAAACAATGCGTAACGTGATTTATCTTATTTTGTAACCGATTCATGAAGGGGCGTGAGGGTGTGGACTGTTAACACGACTGGTCGTGGGTTCGATCCCCGCTAGAGGTAATGAAATATTTTATTTACATTTATATTTTCATTTCAAGGCGGAGTGGCGGATCTCACGCCTTCTGAATTCGGCGGAAAGTGGGGAACGGAGTATCTTAACACTAGGTCTCTCTACCTACGCTGCTGTGTGCGGGATATAGCGTGAAGCTGCATTTTTATTCACGTTCTAAGCGAGATAAATGTTATAAAGAAATATAAGTGACGGGTGCGTTGATAATACTTTGGCGCCTCGCGAAGTTATATTTTTTATATGGGAATTGCTTGTTTTGCTGATTCTTCTTATATTGATATTGCTTTGGCTATAGTTGTTGTTGATGTTTAGTATTTATTGAATGGTCTCTATTAGATGGCTTTAGTTTTTCTTTTTATTATTATTTATCTATGGATTGTTTTTGCAATTTTATTTGATTTGGCAAGTATTTATCCGGTACAAATATTAGGTTTTATATGAAAGTGGAATTAAATAAATTAACAGTCTTTGCATTTTTTCGCTTATTTCTTTTATATCTGTTAAGAAACTTTTTTTAAAAAAAACCTATAAAAATTGTAGCGCAGCGGGATTGGAATTCGCGTCTCTTGGAAAATCCAAGCGCTCTGACCACTAAGCCACGTTACAACCTATTTATGTTGTTAGCTCGTTACTAATTTTATTGTAGATACATTTTCAACTGTAAAAGGGGATACTTATTTAAGAAATTTTATGTGAGTGAAAAATCGTAACGATTTCTTTATTTTAATACTTTATTTTATTTTTAAAAATTAAATTTGTTCTTAAGGTTGTACAAGAAACAGCTACGGCTTAATATTAGCTTTTTGCAAATTGGGCACGTTTTACGTTATCCACATAGCATCTAACGTATTTAATGAAGTGAATAAATGGCCATTAAAATATTAAAAATATCTGACTTGAATATTTTATTACAAATATATGTTTTCTGTAGTTACTCGTAGGAAAAAAATAGGATTTATGAAATTTATGGTTTTCTCTATGATACTATAAATATGAAGAAGACGAGCTTGAGACATAAAGATCGAAATATACCGGTCGTAATTGAATTCTGCCGCGAAAAAATAATATTTTCCATATTCTGATAAATATAGAGAAACCAGTGTTAAAACACATCGTATAGACGTTTTTTGTTCTTTATTTAATACGTAAGAAATAATCTCTTGAAGAGCTTACAGAAAATATATGTACTTACTTACTGAGCTGGACGTTGTACCCCTAGCGAAGTACCCAGAGAGAAATGAGCGCCATACGCTACGGTCTCTGCGTACCACTTTCGACTCCACCACTAACTTCGACCTCATAATACATCCGGGGTTCCTCATGCTTTTTTCGTAACATTCCTTCAAAATCGCTTTCGAATGTCAATCGAAGACACCCTCTGCCTCTCTTACCGCTCACCTTTCCTTCATTAATCTCCACAGCATTCATATTTCTTTCTTTTTTCTGTAATACACGTGTTTCGCTGCCGTATAACAACGTCGGTACCAACACTGCATTGTGTCGATACAAATGTTTGTTAAATTGTATAAAAGTTTATTGGATGCCATTCGAAACTACTACTACTACAAAAGCGTAAAACAATAGAATATATACAATAAAATTCCAGTTGAACGTTCTTATTTATGTTCGCCAGATAAATATTTAAATCATCAGCGAGTGTTGAGAATATTGTTCTCGTTCTGTTATAGTTTAAATAACATCCCGGGAATTGTGATGCGACGCGGCTCTACAATAATGTTATCGCAGGTGGTTTATATAGGCTATCGTGGCTCAGCGGCGCGAGGGTGTGACTGTAACGCGACGGTTGCGGGTTCGATCCCCACTCGAGGAAGTGAAATATTTATTTACGTTTATATTTTCATTTCTTCGCTCTGGTGCCGAAGCAAATAGCGGCGTTGACTGCCGCCACTTGACACGTAATTCGGTGGAAAGTGGAGAACGGAGTGTCCCTATCAATTATTATTATTGTTATTTAACAACTTATAATAATTCTTAATTTGAATTATATTGTATTAATTTACCGATATCTGGTTTTTTAAACCAGCGTATTTTGAAAGGTCAGCTCGTTCATTATAAAATATGTCGCGCATTTTTTCTATTTAAATAACAAAATATATTTAAATATCAATTAGTGTTATTATAACATGCTTAGAATCAATTTGTTATATTTATTCGATTTAAACTTATTTTCCTGTTTTACAATTGATCTACAAGCTTTTGTATTGTATAAATATAAAACACTAGCATTTACCTGCGGTTTCGCCCCCGTAATCAAATGGAAATAAATAATGAATTGTTTATGACAAATATTCTTCCTAAATAAAATACACTATACAAGACAAAAGACAATTGCGTTCAACCAAACAAACTCTTTTGCTTGATATTATTAGTATGGATTAAATTAGATCTTCTTCGGCAAGAATAACCGCGCTGTTAACTTCCGCCTCTCAACATGTAATACCTCGAATGTAGGCAGAAAACGGAGAGCAGAGTGTCTTGACACATGGTGATCTTTGGCTATTATTCTATGCGGAAGAAATTGTGTGGCAATTTATTTTATTAGTTGAACGTTTTTTTAAACAATTAAATATTTCACGTATACATTTTTTTACAATTTTCCTACCTTAATAATTTTGTTGAAAACTTAGCAGGATGTAGAACAGATTAGAAGTTGTGTTTCATTGTTTCCTGTTTATTGCCTGTTTATAGAAGTTATTTCTTAACCACGTTCCTGTGGTTACAACTCCGAAAGTTGGCAGCAAGGGGAAGAGTATCAGCTTACTTATTTATTTAAGCCGGCTTGTACTAGATATTGTTTATATAACCATAGGTATATATTTGTATAAGAAGGTTAAACATAGGGATATCTAGAAAGTTACGTCAAGAAACAAAATAATATGCTTTTTGACGTAATATCTCTTGTTTATTTTTTTTTAAATAATTCCATACCTAGATTATATAATACTACCTAATAAATTAATTCACTCCAACTATAATGATTTATATCAGCGGTCTTGATTGCACAGGCATTAAGGCTCTGTTTGTTCGATATAGTTCTAGATAGAACCTGTAGAGCACGTAGAGGTCTTTCCTTTAATACTACTTTATTATCGTTTTTATACTCATTAGAGCTTACGTGTTATGTTCATTAATTGATAACGTTAATGGTGCTACGTTTTTTCGTCTGCACGGTAAATGTTTATCTTGAAACATTTTTAGTTTTAAATCAGCTTCACTCTGTATCCCGCACACAGCAGGGTAGGCAGAGGGAACCTAGTGTTAAGGACACTCCGTTCCCCACTTTCTGCCGAATTCTGGAGGTATTTGCAGAAATCAATGCCGCTCTTTGTTCCAGCACCAGAGCGAAGAAATGGAAATGTAAACGTAAACAAATATTTCATTTCCTCGAGTGGGGATCGAATCCACAACCGTCGCGTTACAGTCACACCCTTGTGCCGCTGCGCCGCGACGGCCTCATTTTTAGTTTTGTTTTAGTAATATTTGCCGAGTTACTAATTATTGTAATTAGCCGCTTATATTGTCTGCAAAATTTTTGGTATTTTATTTTTAATTCAATATTTAGATTTTCGTTTTGTTTACTAGCTATGAAATTAGTTACAGAAGTTAGCAGCCTGTACATTTTTAAGTTAAATGTAGTGGAATTCTTTTAAAAAGATGTGTTGTTTTATTAAAATAATATTTATTGATAGTAAATAGATTTTTTTATTATAATCCATTTTGACTACTCGATACAACCATGCTTATTTATTGTTGTAACAAACAACTTCGAGTTGGTACATTTATTTTGAAACATAAAATTTATATGAGCAAACTTTATGTGGTGACAACGCAGATATAGCTTGTTCAATGTTTATTTTTGTCTTGGGACGACGTAAAAATACTCTCAAATGCTTAGTGTTTTATTATAGTCTAATATTGTAATGCCATTTTTTTAAAATAGTAATCTTATTAAAGAAGACTGCTCTTTTAAAGACAGTTGTGGCGTAGGCGCACAAGCGAACGAGACAGGATGTGGGTTCAATCCCTAGTAGAGGAAATGTGATATTTAATATTTTCATTTCCTCTTATTCATAACGAGGCAAAGTGCGGCTTTGAGTCCCACCTCTCAACACACCTCTAAATTTCAGCGACAATTGAAAAAGGTAAAAGTATCTTATTGGAATAATAATGTCTTAATACTACACGCAACACGCTTCTCAAAGTCCCTTTCCCTAACCCGCTTTATGCGGGCGATATGTTGAAGCTAAATAAAGAAAGTACTTTTTGTTATTATTGTCTAGTTACATATATTTTTAATTATATGTAGAGAAGGTTTTTATATACATTTTCGTAGTTTTATTGGAAATCGTGTCACATTTATATTTTTGATTTAAAAAGTTTTGAGTGTCGCTGAACATTCTATTCCTGAAATTACCCTTGTCAAACTTGTCGTTAGGAAAATCACAAAGAATCGAAAGACAAATACGAGGGTCCCCAAGCGCTCCTATTGCGAAATCCATATTTAATGAGACATCCTCCGTCAAAGCCTTCACTTCACTACTTTTATCATTCGATTTTACTTGAGAAATATTAAATTTTTGTTTACGCGGAGAGATATTTTTTATATAATTTAGTAAGTTTAAAATATTCTATGATAAACATAAAAATTACAGCTAAAAATTAATGATTTGTTGGGTTTTATGGTCCAATGTGGAATGAAACTACCAAGTATTTTACAAATGGGCAGTGCCTCGAACTTGCAACCCAAGTAAAAGACAAGGGGCCCCGTTATATGCCCATTAACGCATATTTTCACTGTTTGAGCTCCTTTCTCTACATAACTAAATTCTAATGATTCCACTAAAGGCGTCTTCGAAGTACTTTATACAAATGAATTGATAATATTTCTAGACAGGCCGATCATTTAGCCAACTTTTGAGGGGTTTCGCTGCTATACCTATGTAGAAAATCAACTCCAAGAGTATTCCCGGTTAGTGAGTTGGTAAATTCTGAATACCTGGTAAAAATAGGTAAAATAAACCATTTATATGTATATTGCCTATAGTGTAAGGTTATTTATGTAAAAAAAGTAACCTTTTCGTTTCATGTATTCATTTCACCAACACTGTAGTAAGGTATCATGCGATCTACTTACGTAGAACCCTTTCAGTGTAACAATGTGATTGAGTAACAAATCTGCATGGAGGCTTTCGCGTTTCTCACGAATAAGATACGATCCCGGAATAAGAATGTATCTTTTCTATCTTATCTATCTATGTGACTCTTTCTTTTCTTAAACTTTTCTTTTTATCTTTTTTTGCTGAAGTATTGAATAAATAAATAAATATTTATGATATATTCCACTTTTTTTATTTAGGTCGAAATTTTAAATATTGTTGTTTTTATTTTAATGTAGTGTTGACAGGACAGGAATACTATTAATGTAAAAGCTATGTAATGATGTGATGTGGGTGCGATTCCAACTCTACAGATCTCTATAAGCCCAACGGTTGTGAAACCCCACATAGAAGAATTATTTTTTTCATTTCCTTGCTCTAGTTATAAACTAAACCGCGGCGTTGAGTTTTGCTACTCAAACTGTAATGTCACGAACACGAAAATTGGGTGGAAAGTTGGTAACGCGCTTGTCTCCACACTAGATTCCTCTGCCTCCTTTGCTATACAATAGCTGCAGGATATAGTATGAAGCAAACAATATAAAATGACTTAACTGCCTACCTCGGCAATAAGTGGTTAGTGAGTATTTAAAAGTAAAAAAAAACATCCCTGACGTAGAGTTTCGTCACTGAGAACACAATGTCTCGAATTCGGGTGGAAAGCCGAAAACTGTAACACTTCTCTCCCCTGCAACTGATATCTATAGGAAGAAGCGTTGACAAAATATTATTTCTATTAAAGAATAATATAAATGAGTCGTCAAACTGACTACATAAAATAACAAAACATTTAAAACTTTCAGGATTTTGGCGATACTTTCGCGAATTGTTCAGTTGGTACCCTAATGAGAATTTAACTTGTTCATTCTGGACCTTCAGGTGCGACCTTGACGCGTCTCCTTCATTTTTCAACGCAAACGACTTGGTCTTAGCATTTCAATTGGTCCTTTTTTTTCCAATTTTCCCGATAAATTGGAATTTTAAGATGAGTATAAGCGAGCGTTTCATGCTTAATGACTTAAATTGTTTTAATTATGGAACTGTAGATAATGAATATTGAATTAATTTGTTTGAATATAATATCTATTTCTTTTAATTTTAAAACAAGCCATTATGCCATGAGGCCATTGAATCTATTCAAGGCAGGCTCTAGCCTGACTGTAAACCTAATGGTGTGGGCTCGAACCCTTCTTGAGGTAAAGATATTTAAAAAGATTCATGTCGCGTTCTATTAGGACAAACTTAGACTTACTAAGGCAGTGAAAATGAGATTTTTGAAAGAAAATGTCCTAATTTCATAAACTAAATAGCATAGTATAAATATCAATATATCTATACATTTGACTAACTATTATTCTTTTATTTTCAGGTAAGCGATCATTATTCATCAAAAAGATAAGTGAAAATTAGATACATGTATTTTCTTTCAGCGATGTTGTAAGTTGCTAACTGGGCTAGCAGGATAGCAGGTAGGCAGGTACTGACTTCTAATAATATTTTTATTATCTTTTAACGCATATCATTCGTAATAGCGATACACTTTTTTTGTCCCTTACACTCACTTTTAAGCGAGTTATGGGGGTTACAAAACTTAACGTTAAAGTTTATTTTCTCTGTATTTATTAAATAGAACTTAATGAAGATTTATTTGAACACGACTCTCAATATGTAATCCCATTTTATTGTTTTATGTTCAGATTTATTCGCTAAATCCCTACTTTTTTTTACAGTAATTGTTATTTTAGGCTTATAATATGTTAGTTAAATTTTTTTGCAAAATATATTTCTCGTTAAACGTATTTTCTTTGTTAATTGGATTTCAAGTTCAGATTGCAATGTATTAATAGAGATTTGAAAATAAACATCATTTTCAATGATTTAGATTTTATTTTCAATCGCGATGGTTTTAAATTAATAAAAGGATTCCAAGATTCGAAATACGTGGGTTGTATAGGATTGTATGGCCGTCGCTGCGCAGGGAGATGGCCTTTCACTATAAACGCGACAGTTGTGGGTTGGATCGACACTCGGGGAAAATATTCATTTATAGACGGAGCGTGGAACTGAGTACCAGAACTCAACTACACTCAACTCAACTCAACTCAACAACCAATTGAGTGAAAGTAGAAACAGACTATCTTAAAATTAGGACCCATTTACCTACCACTCTATACGGAAAAAACTAAATATACTATTGTAAAATATACATTATTCAGAAAATGAAGAGTTTGTGAAAATTATATTATCAGTGAACCGCCGCAGGTGAAACTTGCGCAACGATAGACGAGACAATGACTATGACGTCACAAATATCATCGCTGAAACGAACTACGATGAATAGCTTTGTTCGAAGTCATCTTTACAATAAACAGTTATTGTATGAAGTTAGGACAATCAATATTATTGTTAGACATTCTTTAAAATGTGAATCGGGAAGTATTAGGTCACCTGAGACTAGGTTTTTATAATAGTAGCTGTTCTATATTATTGTTTGCTTTTGCAAATATGGAAATATTTTTGATGATGGCTTTCATTGTGCTTTTGTTCTATGATTATTCTACTTGTATATATAATATATACTTAACAGTAGAATTTATTTATATAATAACCAATGCAAGTAGGGCGTCATGCATGTATACATGTAGGTGTACATGGATATACCTATCATAGCAGGTTTTTTTGTATTTCTCAGTGCTGTATATGTATAATGGGTATTACATTAGTGTAGTGCATCTGAGTGAAGCCAGGAGTGGAACACTAGCGAAATAACAGTAAATAATTCTACATACAAGAGTTTAGAAATTTAATATAATTTCATTTATCTTAGTATTAAAATAACAATTATCAGTCCCGGTAGTTTTAATCAAATACTTACACAAATTGTGGAACAAATGCTATAATAATTAAATAATGCGATAATAATTACAAACATTAGAATTTAGGCGCAAAAGACAAATTGAACTGAAATTCAAAACTTTGCGTAGCGGAAGCGGGAAGTAATTAAAACATCTTCTTAATATATTTTTTTTGTATCATAGACAAAGAAGATGTAGTTACAATTTAAGTAGATACTCAAAACAAAAAGAAAAAATAAATTAAATAAAAAAAATACAATATATTGAGTAGATACCACCACCAAACACGGAGTGTTTTAATTTCGGGCTGAAAGCGGAGAACAGAGTATCTAAACTCTAGGTTATCTCTGCTCATATTGCTATATACGGTAAAATCATGAACATGTTAGCATATTCATATATATCCCATTCAAATCGATTTCACTCAGCCACACTGTCACAGATCTAATAATAAATTAATCATCGTTAGCATCGTTAGCAATAAAGCTCATTAAATATATGATTGTAATTGCATTTCTATTGTATTAGACCGTAATTGAGGCATCATAGGCCAGAAGCATTAATCTACTTCAGGTCATTCATGTATGGAACTGGTGATGAAACTGATCTCAAGGCTATCTTTAAAATTGTGTTGAAGCCATTTTTAGGTTAATTTTTATATTTAAATATAATATAAATAGATTGCTTACTGTGTTTAAGTAATGCATTGCTCAATTTGAATTTAATAAAACATATCTTTTTGTATTGATGATTGATGATTTTTAAGACATAGTGGGTTAGATTTTCGTCCAATAATAAAACTCACACGGCTAGAACCGATTTGTTTAACTCTCTCTTTTTTGTTTAAATTTACCTTCTCTATTGTTTTTATAATTAACGGATAATGATGGAATTAAATACCTACTCCTCTCTTGCTTAATTAACGCGATGGAGTGTTTACGTTTACTGAAGTTGCTTTATTCAAACGCTTCTGTTTATTTCATGAAAAATGTTTATTCTGCTTTTGAAACTTTGTGATGGAACCACTTTACAGTTACTTTAATTAAATGACAAATATTTAGCTATGCATTTTTTTTATTTCCATGGAAAATGCTGTCTTGATCGTCTACTGTTTTTAGAGTGTAAATCATTTTGGTTTTCAAATTTAGGTCGCCTATAAATCTCCAATTTGAGAACTCGAGCTTAAGCTCGACTTAAGCTTAGCTTAAGTCTTCGTTTTCAATGAAAAATATATACAAAAATAAGTAGAAATAAAACAAAACATACTATTTTTATATTTTCATCTTAATATAATAAATGAATATTTATTTAAACATAATTAAAATAAATACAGGAGTAAAATTCAGATTCAGAATCTCCATTGGTCCAAAACCTCATTTGTCTACAAATGTTCCACGTAATCATATAAATGAGTTAATACTCAAACTGTCTAACTGTTATCCGTAACAAATTTGATTTCCCCGCCGAGCCCCGCAGTTGCATCTCCGTTTCCAAGGCAGTCGATGTGCGGATCTAATTTCCTTTAAAATCGAATTTCTTGTTCATTTTCAGTTGGCGATCGGACGCGAAGTTTTCTCTATTAACGACAGTTCAAGTTTGTCGAACTTTAATTGATAGCGAAATATGTTTTAATTTGTTCTTGGTGTTGGGTAGTTCGGTTGGTGTTTATAGAGTAATATTATTTTGTGAATGTTTTCTATTTAGAAAAGTTAAAAAATTCTAAAAACGTATGAAATATAAGATGAAAAAGTTAAATAGTAATAATTTTACTTCAAAATATTAAGGAAAGATAATATTTGCATTGTATTTGGAATACCGTCTGTTTGTATTTACCGCCGCAACCAAAATTGCTAGGATGAATTAAATTATGCAGTCGCCGGCGTCAGTATAAGAAGAGCTTTAAAAGCACAGCGCGGGTCTAGACAGCTTATTTTGTAACAGTGAAGAGAAATATATATGTATATGTATTCTGCCTTAACAGTACATTTACCTGGTTTTTCATTACATTGTTATAAATATAAAATTATATGATCTGTAAGTTTATTAAGTTAGTTTTTTAATAATAAAAATGTAAATATTAACATCGAACTTAAAGACGTCTGTTAGCGACTAATTGGCATTAACTAGTTAAAGAATACACGTATCATATTTTATTATTTGGCAATACATTACACTAGAAAGGACAGAAAAATAATGTATTATTGTTCTGTAAAACATATGACAAGTTTTTTTTTAGCTTCGCGTTGTGTACCCTACATAGCAGGATAGGCAGAGGGAACCTAGTGTTCAGACACTTCCGTTCGATAATTTTCGCCGAATTGTGGAGGCATTATGTGTTGAGTTGCAAAACTCTACGCTGCGCAGGTAAAAAGATGATTTTACAGGAAAGAACAGATAATACATTTAGAACCGTAAACGTATTATAAAAGTAATTATTTATTAATTCTTTATTTTAAATAAATTTCCTTTTGAAACATCTGTTACTTAAATTTATGAAATCTTAACTTCTTGGAAATTACTAATGTACATCTTTGACCTTTTCATAATACCTCACGTCGTATGTTGGCTGCAAGTGCATATGGCTCGTAAGCTTGCGGTTGCAAACTAAATTGAAACAAATGAGAGAAATGATGATGATGAGAGAGAATGGTGTAGTCACCGAACTAAGTTATTAACTGCGCGTTTGCATTTAATTAATGTATGAAATAGTATTTTTGTAGCGTCATTTCTAATATGGTCTAATTATTTTCTAATAATTACAAAAGGTATTGAATTTTTTTTTAACTATTTCATTAACTTTATTATTGGTAGACGTGATTTGCTTATAGCATTTCATATATTCTATTAATAGAAAAAATATAAATATAAATATCTTACAATAGTTGTTTACGGCAAGCAGTCAATACACAATCTAACAGTCTTACTTAAGTAAGGAAAAATAAATAAAGAAATGCCAATATTTTGATCATTTATCTTAAACTCTGCAACTTATAATTTAAAGTCGAAAGCGGGACTTCTTTGACCTACTTTTGGAAACATTCACTCACGTAGCTTCTGCAATTGGAAACTTGGGAACGATCGTTGGCTAAGTATGTTTTTGATACGTTTATTTTCTTTTGAGTTTTCCTAGTAAATACGTACTTTTGATTAATTTGTTATCTTGTAATGTTTGATAGAAGGGATTTTATTTGGAAATTTAATTGAGAGCATTGAAATTAAATTATTTAGTATTTTGTATTAAGTAAGGAAGGTTTTATATTGACAATGGTTATTACCGAGAAAGTTTTGTGTAGATTCTCAATAACATTAACATCCTGAGAAAAAAAGTACTATTTGTGAGCTTATATCTGTATAAAATAAGAATGTAAATATACGTATATATAATAAAGAATCTCATAGTTATTTTACTACGCCTTCAAGTTCTTTTATTCTTTGTTGTTTGTTAACACTATAAGTATACTTTCGTCGTTTCTTATCGTTTTGCGCCTATTTCCTAGCGAAGGGTTACAAAGGAGCAACTTTTCCAATACAAAAACATTGATGAAAATCTCATGTTATTTTTCTTTGTGACTTTTGTCATTGGCTGTGACAATGTTTTGGAACAAGAAAGTTTTTTTGTATTATTTCAGGTAATAATTATGATATGTTTATCTTTGCGTACCTTCTGTTTACCGTTTCTCTTAACATTATCAAAAGTTAAATCTTGAAAATACAATAAGATTTTTTTTATGTTATATGATTATTATGGACTATTAAAAATAAACTAAAGTGAAATAATAAATTTAAATAAAAATATTGTAATTAGTCTATTATTTTATATTTTCTAACCAATTTATTTTCTCAATGGATCCGTAATTATTGTGCGGATGTCTTGTCGCTACAGTCTATATATTTACACGTTTTACTTTGACTTTTGCTATATATAAATATACAGTCATAATGTCATTGTAAAGATGGACACAATAAAGAAGTCAAATAGTTTGTCTTATTCTTTTCTTTGTTCTTGGCTTCACGCTGAAGTAAAGGAACCTAGTGTTAAAGCAGTACCCTACATAAAATGCTGGAATATAACAGTGTACCTACATTAGTGTAATACATCTAAAATTTTTCTTATAAATTTCTTGTCTTCTCAGCAGCATTCCGTCGGTGGCAGTTTCCTGCACGATTGAAATATTTGTGCCTTGTGATGTTGTATCGAAATTTTTAACCATAAAATGATGACGACCTAAAGTTCAGTGTTCAATAAAGGTTTCGATCCAAATTTGCTAATAAAATTACTGAATTTAATTAATTTATAAATTAACTAGCTATCACCGGTTTTTTCCGCGGCTTTGTCTCCATGATCAAAAGGATAAAAAAGTTAAGTAACTTCAGGTACACTGGTGTAAATCAAAAATATTGACGTGATGCAATTAATATATCTTTTATTCGTTCATTCTATTATGGCTTGGTGTTAGATACGCAAAAAGATTTTTTAGATTCGAACGAAACCTTTAATAATTCTGAGCTTAGAATATTCAATAAAAAAATCCTTATCTTTTATAATACTAGATATTAAAAACAAATCATATGCACTTACTGTATATATTAACTGTAAAAAGTACGTAGAGTGAAAGCTCGTATCTCTCTTAACACACCTGTACGCTATCGTAGCAGGTTTCGTAGCGCTACGAAATCACGTAGCTTGCTTCAGTAAACGAGAAAGCTAAGTATAGGGTATACAGTATTAACTTATATTTATTTTAAATCCATATTAAACTATTTTAAAATTTAACACGTGTCGGTAGATAATAATACTTTAAATAATAAATTGGCTTTATATTTTGTAGTTTATTTATAGTTTTTAGTTTATTTTGTATGATATTAATGAATGAATAATACATATGCGAGAAGCCCAAGACCGGGATGGTTGGCGCTTGATGAGGGAGGCCTACGTTCAGTAGTGGACGGCGATAGGCTGATGGAGTAATGAATGAATTCTAGTGACATTCCGTGTTTAATGGCGGAATTCAACACCGCGCTTTTTGTCTCCGTACTAGAACGAGAATATAAAAATACCTCTTTCGCCTTGTCCACTGTGATCAACCTCTTCATACATGCCGTTCGGGGGATTCTCATACTTTTACGGTGACGTTTCTCCACTATCTTTGATACTATGTTTTCGAAGGTCCACCGAGGTCTCCTCTTACCACGCTTATCGCTCATTTTTCCCTTACAAATAGCTTAATGATATTATATTGTGAAGTAATGTAGCCAATACTATTTAGTTTCGCTGTAATAAATTGAATTTACGTTGCGAATCGGTTGAATGAATATTTCCAAATGCATTAGACAGCGCAATCGTGCTAAGCCGATTCGGAAGTTCAAATAAACGCTTTAATATTAGTCAATATCGTAGATACAACAATTTTCAACCAAATATTAAGGTTTATAAAGTTGACATTGTTTTAATTTATGATTTGGAGATTAACTCTGTCAATGTTTTGGTAACTTTAACTTTTTTAATATATAAAAAAGACATAGAACCTTTCGCCTATTTTTAAAGACATTATTAGTTGAGGGACGGAGTTTAGCTCTTCTTTTTGTTTTCACTTTATTTGTTGTAAAAAAACATGTTTCTTTTCTTATTTTAAATTACAAAAACAACAAAATATTAAGTAGTCTTAACATATAACTTTGCCAGCGAACGTTTGCATTTAAATTACGTTGAGAAGATTAAACGAACTAGACGTGTGCTTATACACCGTAGCTTCGGAATTAGATGCAAGCATACTCAAGCAACGTTTTAAATTAAAGTAAATTGACATATTAAAATGTAGGCACTCACAATTTTTTATATATTTTTTTATAATGTTAATCAAAAGTAAAACGGTTAAAATATAGGCAGTTTTGATTTTTTTTTAATATAAATTAATACGACAGCCAGTCGTGCGCACGTGCAAACACGTGTGACTGTAAAAGCGACAGGTTGTGAGTTCGATTCCCACTCGAGGAAGTTAAATATTTATTACTTTCATTTTCTTCTTTCTAGTTGCGAGGTAAAGTGCGGTAAAGTTCGTCAGGTGATGAAATGATGAAGGAAATGGGAATGGGAACAGAGTGTCTGTAAAGACTCTCTAGTGTAAACTAGGTCCCCAGGTTCCCTCTGCTTTCTTTGCTGTGTACGGGGTACATCGGGGTACTCAGGGTAATGGCTATGGTTGAATTATTTTCATTTCTCTACTCTGAAAAACGAGTTTCAAGTTCCAATCAGAATGCAATGATACCTTTGTCTATCCTATTCATTTCTATTCTATATGCAGGGCAAAGCGTAAAACTGAAAAGATTTAATAAAAGTTGCGTAGAAAATATTTTAAAACTGCATAATTTAACAAACTTATACCTCCTTCTATCAAGGTTACGTACAAAGAAGTTATTTCTTGTACGTAGTTTCGTATATAAGTAACACGTGTAGATTGTAACAAATCTACACATGTTTTAACCATTATTACTTTGTGATTGCGTCATGGAAAATTGTAGATTTCCCACAAAAGACTTGCATTTGTAAGACTGACCTTATTTCATTTTTATTTCCGGAAATATAAAACGCTAGTTGAAAGCCGCTCTATTAGAATTTTATTTACTCGGCGACGATAAATGTAGTTCTTTAATGGCGCTTTAAAAATACCTATATAATACAACTTAATGGAGGACGTGTCTTTCTATTGATGTAGCAGGTCTACAATGTTGGCTGAAAGCTGGTTTAGATTAAGTATAAGAAATCTATAGTATCGTTGATTCCGTCGTGGCGCAGTGTGCACAAGGGTGTGGCTGTAACGCGACGGTTGTGGATTCTATCCCCACTCAAGGGAATGAATTATTACTTATAAATATTTTCCCTCTGGCACCTAAGCAAAGCAAAAGCCCGGTGTTATGTTCCGCCACTCAACACGCAATGCCTCGAAAAATTCGACGGAAAGTGGAGAATGGACTGTCTTAATACTAGGTTCCCTCTACCTAAACAATCAAAAAGCTATCGTATATACACAATATTTTTTTTTAACAGTATGGCGAATCAATCGTTGCAGTAGAGTAACGATAACGATTAAAAATTTGAAAGTTTCTAAGATCGTATTACTTATTATTTCAGATTAATTAAACAAACACTAATGACATTAATAAGACAAAAGTAAACTCTGTTTTTTATATTAGCTGATGAAATAATGAAATATGCATTAAATAATATTAATTTTTTAATAAATTATAAGAGTAAGAAAATCGTTAAAATAGCTTTACGTCAATCGAAGTTAAAAATATACTCTCATAAGCCCCCTTGTGTATTCTGAGAAAGCTCTTGAAAAAAGGGATGAAGGTCTTGTTGGCCGCTTTTTGTTTAACATTTTTTTATAATTTTAAGATACGAAGCTTTTAGCGGTGTCTCTCCCTCTGTCCTCTATCATCCTTAGTATGTCGTACAGAGTTAATTAATCGCAATGTTTTATTTGAACTTGAAAATTTTATTGATATTACTTTTATTTTAGTGTATAAAAAAATTGGGTTTGGGTTTTTGGGTTTTCATACCTAGCTAATTCGATTTGGAGTCTTAACAAGATATACATTATTTTAACTATAACTGAGAGGAAAGTATAGTTGTAGCTTATCTGGACTCAAACTTCCACCACACCATAAACACCAGAAGAAATTAAAATATAAAGTTAAATAAATATTTCCTTGAATGGGAATCGAACCCACCTTACTACGACGGCCTCTATGTACTTCCTTTGGCAAAATCTATTCATACCAAATAAAAGTATATAGATATCCTTTTTACGTTTTCACGTTAGAACGTCGAGCATCTATAAAATAAACATGAACCGATTAAAGTCAACATAACTTAAACCATAATAGGTATAACAAGAACACCTCGTAATATTTTATATTCAAAAGTATAAAACGACGATATTGATAATAAAAATTTCTATGCTATAAGGATATCTTGGCAAAGTGTTAGTCGCAAAGCTTTTAGAAGACGGTGTTTTGCAATATTTCTCAATGAAACCTGAGCTTCTTTTCTTTGATCGCAAATAAGGGAGTATAATATTTTAAAGTCTCACTTTTGTGTTGCTATAAAGTTATTGAAAAATATATTTTTTTTGTTATATCAAACTAACGACGGTAATATATCTAATTTAAATTAAAAAAAAAAATTACAGCACAATTTACATTCAAATTTTACAAAACCAATTTGTACCGAATTCCTCATTACAGCAATTTACCTATTTACTAAAACTTGCCGAAAAGTGATAAACTCAAGTTAATCTATCGTTAAAATGGCGATTTGCACATATTAACCGGATTTAGGTCGTGCTCCGAATAAAAGCCGGATCCCGGTTGCGTTAACAGGAACGGCCTTATATCCGGTTGATAATAGAATTACGGGCTTAATATCCCTCTAAGGTTGACTAGCGAAACGCTCAAATGAATGATTAGCCTCTTAGCGTGTGTTTATGAGGGTGTTAAAATATATAGTTGTAGTATATTAGATCCGGGGACGTAAGTTTGTGGTTATTGTGTATTTTTTGTAGGCGGAGGTAACCTAGGGCTATATATTATACTCCTTTCGCGGAACTCAACGCCCCGGTTTGTCTCATTACCGAAGCGGGGTAGTTAAAATAATATTTTCTCTCGAGTTAGAAACTTTATATAATTTTTTAGAGGTTAATAAAAAAAGATTTGGTTATATTAATGTCTTCAAAATGAGCGAAAGTAATTAATTATCTATATATGAAGTGGACAACATGTAAAATGTATTATTTTTAACTATTAAAATTTCCACGGCTCGCCCACGGTTTCTACTGTATTTATAAGTTTTCTATTTCGGCCTATTTTCTAAACATCTAATAAGGCTTTATAATACGTAGACACGTGCAACAAAGCAGGCAAGCGGAATCAAGTTAAGGGATTGTAGGTAATAGTTGTGATTTGCATACATTAGAGTAGTTTGGATCGTGCTTTGCATAAAATGAGTTTCCAGCAGTGGGAGCTGACTACAGGGGAACTAATGACTGGTTAATTATAATTGTATTAAGTTAATGGTATAGGCAAGTAGGTTAGTTTTCTCTGTCTGCATTTGTGATCAGCTTCACGCTGTATCCCTCACACAGCAGGGTAGACAGAGGGAACCTAGTGTTATGACACTCCGTTCCCCACTTTCTGCCAAATTTTGGAGGCATTGCGTGTTGAGTGACAGAAGTCAACGCCACGCTTTACCTCGACTCGACAGCAGAGCAAAGAAATAGAAATATAAACGTAAATAAATATTTCACTTCCTCGAGTGGGAATCGAACTCTCAACCGTCGCGTTGCAGTCACACCTTGTGCCGCTGCGCCAGGACGGCCTTCATTAATACGGATTCATTAACAATTTAAGAATTTTGTACCAAAGTGGAGTAAAGGAAGGAATGAAAATAATTAAAATATAATAATTCCCTTCAGTGGGTATTGAACATTTAAACATCACGTTTATAGTCAAAGACTATTCCACTACGAGATGATGATTTTTTTTGTATGTTTAGACACTCCGTTCCCCATTTTTCTGGATTTCTGGAGGCATAGCGTGTGGAGAAGCTAAACTCAACGTCGCGCTTTGTCTTGACACCAAAGCGAAGAAATGAAAATATTAAATAGTATTTCATTTCCTCGAGTGGGATCAAACCCAATAACCAGTAGCGCTTACAGTCACACCCTTGTGCTTCTGGGTTACTGCGGCCTCCTGAAATGACTATTCTACTCGTATATTGCGTAGTTCCATTTCATAATAAGGATGCCGGTTTGATTGTGCCCCCAACGCCTCTGTCGTTCGGTTAAATTGCTGGCACTTAATGTCGGGAACACGAGAACACAATAAATATACTGGGGGCTATTGAATAATTTCTGTTCGTGCACTCAAGTAATGGATACTTATGTATTTTTTATAGTTGTACTGTTTATTTTAGGTTGGTAATATATATATTTTTTGATTTTTTTTGGTGACATTTTTAGTCTTTTTTTTATATTTTTTTTATATTATTTGTATTTATATGATATAGGTATTGTAATACAATGTTACCTTGTCTTAGATTTATAACGGGATATGCATCTGAATATGTAAAGGGCAAACGTTGTCTATTTAGAAACTTACATTAAATCGATAAACAAGCTGAAAGCAGGAAGCTTTTTATGTTATACTTAAATTTTCTTAAAATATCTGCTTTATTATCGGCTTCTTTCAAAATCAGGTAAATTACTACTTTGTAATTGGTTGAGTGGTGGCCACTTTGTGTAATGAAATGAGATAAATACTGTGTGATTATTTTTTTTATGAATTAGAATAAATCTTGTAATCCATACCTATATTATAAATTTGTAAGTAACTCTGTCTGTCTGTCTTTTACGCAATCAGGGCCAAACCGCTAATTTAATTGTAATAAAATACTCATATAGAGATACTTGAAGGTCTCGGAATGAACATAGGATACTTTTTTTTCTCATATTTGTAATAATATCGATATATACCAATATGGTATGTTATGGTTCTTTAAATCTGGCGTTCCGAGCGTGCCATATATACCAATATATTAAAACGCTTATTAATTTGACATGCAATTTATTCCGCCATGTTATCAACATGACCGTTGCTAAGCAACGATTTGCAAAGTTTGTTTTTAGAAAATGTCACCCAAAATGAGCTTGCTTAACGCATCTCTCTATTGAAAACTAACAATAATTTTATAAATATATTTAACAAATATTCGTATAGTTCAAGCGGCGTTCGAGTCCACTAGTTTAAATATATTTTTACTAGCGAACGCGCGCAGCTTCGCTTGCGTATTTAAGGGTGAATTCTAATAACCCATGATACATGTGTTCAATGAAATATTTTTAAGAGTCTAAATTTTAAATTTTATAAAAATCGGTGGCGATTTAAAGATTTTTCCATACAAACTTTCAACCCCTTATTTGCACCCTTAGGGGGTGAATTCTAGAAAACCATGAAACATATGTTCAATTAAATATTTTTAAGAGTCTAAATATCAAATTTTATAAAAATCGGTGGCGATTTAAGAATTTTCCCATACAAACTTTCAACCCCTTATTTGCACCCTTAGGGGGTGAATTCTAGAAAACCATGAAACATATGTTCAATTAAATATTTTTAAGAGTCTAAATATCAAATTTTATAAAAATCGGTGGCGATTTAAGAATTTTCCCATACAAACTTTCAACCCCTTATTTGCACCCTTAGGGGGTGAATTCTAGAAAACCATGAAACATGTGTTTAATTATATACGTTTAAGAGTCTGAATTTCAAATTTTATAAAAATTGGTGACGATTTAAAAAAAACCTATACAAACTTTCAACCCCTTATTTGCACCCTTAGGGGGAGAATTCTAGAAAACGATGAAACACGTGTTCAATTAAATACTTTTAAAAATCTAAATTTCAAATTTTATAAAAATCGGTGCCGATTTAAATTTTTTTCCATACAAACTTTGAACCCCTATTTCACCCCTTTAGGGTTAAAATTTTTCAAAATCCCTTCTTAGTGGATGTCCAGATTACGAAAGTAAACTTTTGTCCAAATTTAACGTTTCTACCATCAGCGGTTACGGCTGTGCGTGCGTCTTACCTCAGTCAGTGAGGACAAGTCCTTTTATATATATAGATAGTACAATATAAACCTCAATTGAATTGACCTATTTTTACACGTTTCCTACACCTTTTTTTTAATATAAAACATTAACATATTCGTAAAATAAAATATTTGCCAATGGGGTGCTGGACTAGTAATTTCCGTCCCGGAAGTACCCATTAGTGAGAGGGACGAGGTGAATCAATTTGTCGGGTACAAGGAAGACTGCTGAAAAAAATTGTCACCTTTTTTTTTATTTGTCCGTGACCTAAAATCACAGAAATTAACGAAGTGTGATCATTTGTCTTTATTAATTTGAGTTTTTATAGGAACCCTCGTCGATTATTGGTGTGCCCGAAAATTTGACAAATATTTTATATATATTCTTCTATAGTTGTTTTATTTTCATTTTCATATTATTATGAAAGAAAGGCATGAAATTTTCAACTATTTTTTGCTCTGGTAAACTATACTTAAGAAAAAAGATACAATCCAAGACCGGGATGGTTGATGTTCTAGGGGTAGGCCTACGGTCCGTTCCGTTTATTTATTAAAAAATGCTCTTTGATACGAAACCTCTGAAACCATTGCAGTATAATACTTTTAGGCTGTGGACAAACGGAATGACTAATTTAGATTTAGCGAAAACCGAGCGTAGCTTTAAAGTGTCAAAGCGCTTTTGGATTTGTAGATAGAAATACTATTTGACACTTTTAAGGGAAATGTAAATAAAAAAAAATAGTAGGTTATCTTATAGAAAAAGAAAAACCAAAAATAGGGCGCAAAATAAATGAAGGTAAAATATTCACTTACATAAAAACCTTTTTTTAACCTTCGCTCATGTATATTAAGTCGGATGATCAGACGTTTACCCTCCAATAAGGTCTTATGTTAAAGAAATATTTTTCATATCCATTGTACGACGCGGGTCAATATATATATAGTACGGTCGAATAGTCGTGGGCGCTCTGAAGTTAGCTGGAGATGGCTGCGCAGACATGATTTTAGAATTTTTCTTACTCTTGATCATTTTCTTCCCGAGTGAACAATGCGCAAAATTTCTGAAAGGCTCTAAGTTCAGGGCGGCCACAACTCGTCGATCGCACTGTATTTACCGCGTAATGTAAATACAACCCTAATATAGAGAGCTACGTGTTCAATTTCCTCGTACTTGTGGAAGCCATTACGTAAATAGCCTGCAGTTGTCATTATTATTAGTTACCGCAAAACTGGCGAGCATTATTATATTGGTTTAGCTGTAATGAGAAAACGCTTATGTTAGAAACGTGGTTTGAATATTTTATTTAGATCTTTGTATTTAGCTATTTTATTGAAATGGACTTTAGTTTTCAATGGATAGACATTGTCTTTATAATGATCATGTTATTAGAACACGAAATTAAGTCACATTAGCATACATAATTGTAGTTCAAGCGGGCGAAGCCGCGAGCGATTCGCTAGTTTTTAAATATAAGCATTCTGATTTGGATTGAACCTAAAACTAACTCGTTCGCACAAAAGAGATCCTTAAAATGTTTCTTAACGTGTATTTTTTTTCTTTTTAAGCCTTGAACTTTTGCTATTTTCTCCGTTTGTTGGTAAAAGTCTTTTAAAATAACTTATCCGAAACAATTTCTATACTGCTATTTATTTTATACGCTTGAACCCCCAGAGATTGTGTGTTATATTGTAACATATGTTTATTTTACGATATAGGCATTTCGATTTAGGTTTTAGCCTGTACGAATATATATTGACAGGAAAATTTGTACACGTAGCTTTATCTTAAAATACATAGAATAGATTAGAATTTTTGTAAAACAGTTCAAAAAAATATTTTTTCTTTTATGTACTTTTACAATGAAAAAATATGTACGGTATGTATTAAGGTTACGTACAAATTTACTTTATATAAATACTTTGTTTCCAACGTGGCCCGGTAGCACAAGAGAACGACTGTAAACGCGACGTTTGCTCGATTACTATTAAATATTTAATTAAATATTAAATATTTAATATTTTCATTTTATCGCAATGATAACGAGGCAAAGCGCTGCGTGAGTACAGCCAAGCAATATGCTTCACAATGCGGTGAAAAGTGGGGAACAGGAGTGTTAATACACTCTCTACCTACGCTGCTATGCTCTAAGTACAGGATAAAAAACATAGTTTATTAAAAGTTATAGTAAGTAAATTATATTAATTTAATTTCTCACGACAACTTTGTCTAAATATTACCGAATCAGTAAGCTTTAGTGTCAGTTTCCTTCTCACATTAATTTGGTTACTTAAGTTCAGTTAATTTTGGGGAGCGTTTTGTGACACAAATAAATTAGGGATCGAGTTTGGATCGAGTCAAATTATTTGTTAATGAGCTCGTCCCTATCGCCATCAACCTCACGACTTAGTAAAATGTAAATGCTAGTAAGTAAAGTAAGTAAGCTGTGATTTGTTAGTCATGTTGCGGTTTTTGGGCTTTTATACTAATGAGACTAGAGTTTTTAAATAGTTGCAAAAAAATTTTTTGTTTAATTATTCGTTTAACGCACTAAGCCATCTCCACGTCGCCCTAACTCGCGCTTTTCTTCTCTTTTTTCTTGTTAAATTGTGGCTTATTTATAAATGATCGTCTTTTATCATTAAAGTCGGATTAATCACTCGAACAACAAAACACAGCAATGTAAATAATTCATTCCGTAAATTATAATAATTTCATGTGACCGGAAAATGGAAGGGAAACTCAGTGGAAAATACAGGCCGGGGCATGTACGTCCCGCGGGCACCAGAACAATTGAATAGCACAATACAACGTAAATCATGAATCTTATAGCGAGTTGGAATCGATTTTGAATGTTTTATTTATAGCGGATAAAGGAAGGCCATATTTGCATTAGTATTTTGCTCGCGGGCATAAATGTGTTATAAAATATAGGTAAAAGATATACGTAAGCGATTTTAGATGAGTTTCTTTGGATATACCTATTTACGTAGAGTAGATAAAGATGTAGTTTTAAGATAGATACCCCGTAGGGATGCGGTTAGGACGCATCAACCTACAATATGTTTTAAATAAACTTTTACTCGTGGCTTTGGTCTTTAGTTTATTGGAATTAATTAGGAGTTGTTTATGACACATGATAGTCTTCCTTGATATCGGACTACCCAAAACAAATTTAATTTATTGATTCGAATAAGTAGTTCCGGAACTAGCGTTCGACTAAACTAATTCTTGAGTTTTATAGACTCTTTAGTTAATATTAGGTACAGAAATATAGAATAGTATAGAAATAAAAATATATGAGAACTTAGAACTTTTGGAAATCTATACTAATCTATACTAATATAATAAAGCGGAAGTTTGTTTGCAACCGTTACCGTGACATTTTGATATTCATCCTTATGAAATACTAGAAAGTATTTTAATTTATTAGTATATATGTGTAATGTAATGTTATATAGCCTATAGCACTTCTGAAGAATGCAGCTTTCATACAAAACAAAAACAAAGTAAATCGATCCAGTAGATCCAGAGATCTTGGCGTTCAAACAAACAAACAAACAAACAAACAAACAAACAAACAAACAAACAAACTCTTCCGCTTTATTATATTAGTATAGATATATAATAGTCACTTTTAGCATTACATCTAGATTGAAATTATAGTTTACTGTATAACATTCTAATAAATAATTAAGGAGATGTCACTGATTCGAAATCACCTAGCCTTCGGGCGGCATAGTATGAGTATGACCGACGCGAAAATATTCTTATAGTTCAAGCAGGCGTAGCCGCGTCCGGGTCCACTAGTCATAATATATGTGGCTAATGTCTTTCATAATTATTGCGATTTATTGTTGTTAATTATGAATTTTGTTTAAGATTTATAATTATTATGTGATAATGGTACTTCATGAATGTGGTAAGAAAAAATAGGAAACAGTACGGGCTATGAGCTTGGATCTTTTGAAATTCATTTGAAATAGCATCGATATAAATTCCTGTGCGTTTTATTATAAATAGAAACGTTTGAAGTTCATTGATAGAGATATTCCGTGACGTATGAAATCATTTATAGTAATAGAAGTTAATAATAGACGACTCCTTTAGCGCAGTGGTGTTGGTATGTCATCGATGGTGATTTATAAAACATTACTACACTAAATAAACATTAAAACAATTAAAACACAAATGACAGCTTCTCAGGAATATGGAGTAACTCTCCTGTACCTATGTTTTTCACTCGAGGGGTTCACTGTTTGAGCCCGTATCCCCACTCACAGTGATGATCTTAACTGAATGATTGAATTTTACATTTTTAATACATTATTGTTTTGATGACACAAGTGTGACCTGCGATTTCAGTAGGCCTTGGCCTACACAGGTGTTCTACCTGTTGTTGTACATTAAGAGAAAGTGATGAACCGCCACAACATTTTGCTTCTAAAGCTTAGAATTAATATGAAATATTTTATGTTGGTTCGTGAAACACAACTCGTTACAAATTTAAATATTAAAATATTCACCGAGTGAACGACCGTCGCGTAACCTTGAACTCTACGCAGAAGAGAAATAAGTTTTTTTTATTTGGTCCAATATTCTTTTCAACTTCACTCTGTGTTCCGCATATACAAAGTATGCAGAGAAAATCTAGTCACTCCGTTCCCAACTTTCCGCTCATTTTTTGATACTTACTTTAAATGGCGGGGGCGGCGCACTTTGTCTTGTTAGAGCGAGGTAATGAAAATTACTCAATCCCTGTTTGAGAATCGAACCCACACCCGTAACACAGTTTACAATCAGACGCTACCGCCGTTGTGCCACGACCGTTTCGATTATTTATAAATTAGTAATATTCATTAATATTTTATTATACCTAAATATCCTTTAAGTTTCATCACCGATACCAATTTGATTTTATTAAAGTACGCAACCCAAATATAAGATCCGATTAAGGGATAAAGGGGAAGCAATCGCTCGATCATAGAATGATTATGGTTGGCTAGGCTTGTCGGTATTGAAATTGGTTAACGTTTCTAATATAAGGACCTCACGCCTGAACCACTGCACTGGCTTGAAATTGTTTAGTGGTTATGAATTATTAATTATATATACTAAACCAGTTAGGCCATTTTCTTTTAAAATTGATACTGTTTTTTTAAGTTAATAATTAATTAATAGATATGTCCGTGTGAATGAGAAAATAATAAACTTGCTGATTACAACGCGTATACAATACAGCCAATTAGTAAAAATTACTTTTATATTGAAAGGTCAAACAAAGTTCGTTTTAATCATCGTCAATGGTGTCCGCGCTGATAAACAAAATATTGTTTAATTCATATTGTTTCATCATATGCGACGATTAATTAATGGTATCTTTACTTTGGTGAAGAGGATTTATTTATTTTTTATTTTTATTTTATGCGAGCCAGTTGCGGAACTCAGCACCGTGTTTTGTCGTGATAAATAGGGGTAGAATCCACAACTCGGCAATAACGGTATTAATACGAGTTGATGTTTAACGCCAAACGCGCTTTCTCTCTCACTCCGCGCTATAAGTTATTTTTACAAATATATAAATCTAATAATAATCACACTTTATTTAACAATATTAGTGACTTTCTTGTAATTTACATGCTAAATAATTACTATATTTTTGAGTTTGTGTGTTTGTAAGTTAATTATACGCGTAATTAATAATATTTTTTTGTGTGTCTATTGTATAGGAGAACTCAACACTACGATTTGCCTCTACGCTAGAGGAAATAAAATGAAAACATTAAATATTTCATTTTCAAGAGTGAGAATCGAACCCATAACCTGTCGCGTTTCCAGTCACACTTTGTGCTCCTGCGCCACTAGTGACCTCATAAAAAAATCCAGCTAAACTTGAATTGTACGTTTTATCTTGATAAGCTGCCAGAAAGATGATTTATATGGATCAATCGTATTTACACCAGGAGGAAGTAATCTGTAATATGAAAAGAAATTCAATGTTATGAAGAAACATTATGAAATTTGTTCTTGCCTCTCAGCAAAGTCATGTCAGTAATAAATGTTTGCCTATTTTAAGTAAACAGTAACCTTTTTTGTAGCTTTACGCTGAATTCCTCGTATAGTAGGGTAGGCTATGGGAACCTCGGATTAGAACTCTTTTCTCCACTTTTTGCCCAATTTAAAAGATATAGCGTGTTGAGTGGCGGCAGCCAATGCCGTGATTTGCCTCATTTCAGAGTGAGGAAATGAAAAATGAGACGTTGTCCTACTGCCCCACCACGGAAAATGCTTTTTTTAATTTGCATTTTGAACGTAGCTGAATTTGAATTCGCGTGTTGTTAACTTTACTTAAAAGTCTGTTTTATATAACTTTTATACATAAGTGCTACTCTATTCTAGCTATTATTATTTTTTCATTATTTTGTTTTAATGATGAATGTTACCTACAAACCTATCTTCTCTGAGCCACAATTAAGTTTATCTATAGAAATACGTACAATCGCCGCCATTTGCAATCAATTCTGTGTAGAACAACAATTTCGAACTCCTCCAGAGTAATTTGGCTTTGTTTGTGTACCCTGGGAAATGGGAGTATTTCGTGATGTCTCTAGACTTAGTTGATTATAGTATATATGTATATATACACGTGTGGTTTTATAGATGTGCCGTATTGTAATATTAGGGTCTATTTAATATTGTTTTTTATTTATTTCTTTCATATTCTGTTGCGGCTTACATATTTCCATATATATATCGTCGGTAACGCTAATTAATTAGTGTTTCGTATCGCTTCGTAGCTTTAATGAGTGGTTATATTTTAAACAAAAGATAACTCAACAAAACTTTAAGTAAATTACGAGAAAACACATACAAGTTCTCTTTTCTATGTGGATTGTAATTTATTGTTATAGCACATGTGATGTGAGCCTTTTCTTTTCATACGACAAAGAGTCGTAAGATGAAACTCTATACATTTTAACTATTAGAAATGTTAACAATGTTATTTGATTGCTTTGCTCTTTTGTTAAAACCTTACGTAAAATATAATAGTAGTGTGTAGTGTAAACTAGGAAACGAAATTTATGTACGTCTAAGTGCATCTAAGTGGTTTTTAATACATTTCTAACTAAGGAAACTGTTTTTATTATCAAAACGAACATTTTAAAATGCAAAAGCACAATATTCTAAATAGCTCTTAACCTTTTATTATTTGAGTGTGAACTCCGAATGGTATTGGCACCGCTCTCGTAATGCAACAAGTGGTAAGCTAAATACTAGCTTACGTCACGAACACGAATAACCCGGCTGGTAGCTATATCAGTCGCTTTGATGCGGTCCATTGGGCCGGAATATAGGGTATATTCCGTTGGCTCAGCAAAAAATATCGGCTGCGATACTGTGGATCGGTTATACAGTCCTGGGTTACGCATTTCAATACTGAATTTCTATATTCAATCTGTTAGTCGAAGTTTTTTGTATTAAAATAAATAATTCAGCTTCAAACTGAGGGGAACCTAGTGTTAAAACACTGCGTTTCTCATTTCCTGCTGAGCTCTGGAGGTATTGCTTGTTCAGTTGCGAAATGCAACGTAGTGCTTTGCCTCGATACCAGAGTCAATTTAAAACAAATAATGTGATTGAGATTTAAAAATATATTTTTCGTTTCTTTAAGGAGGCCTATTATTTCGCATGTAGATAGGTATATAATATTAATAAAACATACGTAGTATATGACAGTTTTTATTGAAAAACAATGTTACATACCATATCCTGCTAGTCGAACCACAAATACCTGATACAGCATAAGTTAATTATTCAAAAGTTCTGACTGTTCGTACCGAGTTCCAAACTTCATGGCCCCAATCTCTTATTGCCACTTTACAATTCACTTCATAGCCCTGTATGGTAGAAGTGGTAGAACCTTCCAACGTTTACGTTTACTTTCGGAGGGACGGCGTTTCCTCTTTGGGTTTTATTGCTTGTTTACCACTATACGTTTCTTTAGATGATAAATTGTGATCAATGCATTGGTTCCTTTGTCGATGTTATGTTTAGTACCAGTTATATTATATTAAATTAAAAGTAAGACAAATATAAACAAAATGAACTTTACCCTTTTCCTTGCATGGTAGGCATGGTAGGGTAGGCAGAGGGAACGTTAGGGAAAAAACTAGAATTTACGTTTTATAGTCCACGCAACAAAATGCCAGTCGTGGCGCAGGGGCCCAAGCGTGTGACTGAAAATGCGACAGTTGTGGGTTAGATTCCCACTCGATGAAATTAAATATTTAATATTTTTATTTCTTCGCTCCGGTGTCGAGGCAAAACGCGGTGTTAAGTTCTGCCACTCAACATGCAATGCCTCAAGAATTCAGCGAAAATTGGGAAATACTACTAGTTTTTGTATATTTGTACTCTATACCGATATTTTGAAATATCAAGGAATTGAAAGAACACATTTATATGATGTCTCTGTTGAATATATCAAATTCTCAGCGATTTATTTCTCTTCGATACGTTAGAGTTAGACTCTAGAGCATTTCGTATTCACTCGCTTTCTAAAACAAATCGCGCTCCATTATTTATAAGTGAAAATGGCAATTTCTTTTGTTTTCCTTTACTTCATTCAGAATATATTCTAAAGGCGTCGATGTCAATTACTTTCAGTGATAAAAGCCTTATGTATGTGAAAACTAAGATTCAAATTGTATCTGAGTTTAACTAAAGTTATACATATTTTTTTGGTTTTATAGTAGCACTTGGATGAATATGTAAAGTTCACTCAATTCGTATAATTGATTGGTTTCCCTTTTTTTTTAGGTTTTTTTAGCTTCACGTTGTAACTTTCACAAGGCATGGTAGGCAAGGGAACCTGGGTACCTAGTGGTAAGATACACCAATCCCAATAAGACAGTTCCGATTTTCCGCCGAATTTAGGAGGCAATTGCGTGTTGAATGGCGAAACTCAACATCGCAGTCTGTCTCGTTATCAGAGCGAAAAAATGAAATTATTAAATATTTCATTTCCGCGAATGGGAATCAAACCCCACTAGCCTCGTGTTTTAAATTATTTATTAATAAATTTACTGTTTGTTTTTCTTTCAATGTCCAAACATTTTTACAGTACAGAAAAATAAAACATGTATTATTGGTAAAATAAACTCATATAAATGTACTTAACATTATTTTGTGCGTGGCCTAAGAAAATATAGAAGGACCACGTTGTTCAAGTGCCCCTAACAGTGAATTTGAGTGGGGTTTGCTAAGTTGTTAATGTCTACTCGACGTTACTTAATTTTGGTTACAATTCTTTTTATTTGTTTTATAATTCTTTATCTTTTTATTTATTTTATTATTAAGGCCAGTCGTAGAGCAGGGGAACAAAGTGTGACTGTAAACTTGACTGGTTNAAAATAAATGCTATATATATATTATATATAGTGTTTTAGTATATTTGTACTCTATACCGATATTTTGAAATATCAAGGAATTGAAAGAACACATTTATATGATGTCTCTATCAAATTCTCAGCGATTTATTTCTCTTCGATACGTTAGAGTTAGACTCTAGAGCATTTCGTATTCACACGCTTTCTAAAACAAATCGCGCTCCATTATTTATAAGTGAAAATGGCAATTTCTTTTGTTTTCCTTTACTTCATTCAGAATATATTCTAAACGCGTCGATGTCAATTACTTTCAGTGATAAAAGCCTTATGTATGTGAAAACTAAGATCTAAATTGTATCTAAGTTTAACTAAGATTTCATATTTTTGGTATTAAAGTAACGCTTGGATGAATATGTAAAATTGACTCAATTCGTATAATTGATTGGTTTTCCTTTTTGCTAATGTTATTTACGGTTATTATAAAGTAGGAGCACAGTGTCTACATTGTTTTAGCTTCACGCTGTATTCAGTACAACGCAAAGCAAGCAAGTTAGCAAAGGGAACCTGGGTACTATTACCATTAAGACACACTATTACCATTAAGACAGGTACGTTTCCGCCGAATTTAGCAGGCATTGCCTGTTGAGTGGCGAAGCTCAGCATCGCCCTTTGTCTCGTTATCTTAGCGAAGAAATGAAAATATTAAATATTTCGTTTCCTCGAATGGGAATCAAACCCCACAACTAGTCGCTCTCACAGTCACACGCCTAGGCGCCTGCGCTACGACTAGCCTCGTGTCTTATTTATTAATAAATTTACTGTTTGTTTTTCTTTCAATGTCCAAACATTTTTACAGTACAGAAAAATAAAACATGTATTATTGGTAAAATAAACTCATATAAATGTACTTAACATTATTTTGTGCGTGGCCTAAGAAAATATAGAAGGACCACGTTGTTCAAGTGCCCCTAACAGTGAATTTGAGTGGGGTTTGCTAAGTTGTTAATGTCTACTCGACGTTACTTAATTTTGGTTACAATTCTTTTTATTTGTTTTATAATTCTTTATCTTTTTATTTATTTTATTATTAAGGCCAGTCGTAGAGCAGGGGAACAAAGTGTGACTGTAAACTTGACTGGTTGTAGAATCGATTCACATTCGGGGAAATGAAATATTTAATTATTTTCATTTATTTCTTTCATACTAGTAACGAGATAAAACGTGGCGTTGAGATCCGCTACTCAACACGCAGTGACTCAAGAATTGGGTGAAAAGTGAAGAGCCGAAAGTTTTATATTTCCCGTATATCCCCGAAGTTTTAACCATGTTCCCTGGTTCTCTCCGCCTACCCTGCTATATGCTACGGGATACAGGGTGATGCTAAACAAATAATTCTATATTTATTACAACACCTCGTGTTTTATTTCAACTGTCAAGCAGACTTGACCTAAGAAAGTACTTGTGTAACCACATTTCAATAGGCTCGAATTAGGCCGCTCTCGGGGTAAGGCTTCCGAAGCCGTTTACATCCTCTTAACAATTTGCAGCTTAACCTCGAACTTACCTTTTCTATGGTTGCCTTGTTAATTGTACTTCTTAAATTGATATCTAATGAAAAATTCGTTTTCATTTAAGTGTTGTTAAGTGTATTTGTGATTGTCATTAAAGCGTGTAGTGTTGTTTAAGATTTCTTTAACTAATTTATTTGGTTATTGTAAAGGAAAACTTCTGTATTTCGTTAATTTAACTAACATTTAAGCCGTTTTAGTGCAGTGGCACGGATGTGTGACTGTTAGCACCATGGTTCTAAGGGTGTGAGTCTTGAAATCGGTGGAATAAACAACTGGTATTTGTTTGTTTATTAATCCTATATCTTATAAAACAAAGTCGCTTTTTGTGTCTGTCTGAACTTTCTAACTCTTCTTCTTCTAAACCACCNAATGTAATTACATATTTTCCGAGAGATCAGCTCGTATAATTTCCCCACATCTTATTTCTGTTGCCGTAAGGATACAATCTTAATATACAATTACAGGACGTAATATACGGTTGGTGGGACAGATGAAATTAGAAGTGGCATTGTCGTATTGTTTATTATAGCTTTAATCTCGTTCGTAGATCTCTGATACGTCGGTTAGGTAACGATGTTTTCAATAATTGTTAAATATTTTGTCCTTAAAACTTCGTCCTTTTTAATATTCGTAAGCAGCCATATACAAAGATCTGGAAAGTGCATACTTGGATTTTAATTGCATTAAATGTTTGCATAAAGGCAAATATTAAATAAATAATGAAATAATGCGACCAGTCGTGGTGCAGGTCCAGGCGAGTGATTGCTAAGCCACCGTAGGTTCGATCTTCACTCATGAACTGAAATATTTCATATTTTCATTTCTTCGCTCTCGTATCAAAGCGCAAAGGAGGGTCTAGATTTCCCCCTACGTATACTGGTGAGTGTGGGATATAGGGCATACAGCGTGAAATTAAAAACAATACACTAAATAAATAATGAAGTGCTCTATATCACTTCCATAGAGCTCTCAACTCGTAGGATCCGCCCGCCGTAGGCTAAATTAATGATTAAGCCGGTGTATCACGTTGCTTGTAGGTGTATACTACAATTACAAATATACATAAACATGCATATATATTGCGAGATTCCTATTCCTTCTTGTAGAAAAGATGAGAGAACCTAGTATTAAGAAACTCTTCATTTTCCGTTCAATCTGAAACATTACATGTTGAGTGGTGACTGGTAGATGTCTCGAATGTCTCGAAAATTATACGGAAGGTACTGCTATGCACGAATGATTATTTCGGGATTACAATAATCAACATACAATATCTTTAAATATCCCAAACAAATAAAAATAGCCACGTTTTCAAAATGTTCCAGTAATTTTAACAGAATATTAATAAGGCGTCCATTCATTATTCATGTGGTTGCTCGTGGCGATGCTAATTTTTCACTTAGTTTATTTATATTCCCAATTCCTTTCACCTCTAAATGGTCCTTTCGAGGGTCGAGGGTGTGTTTGCTGATTTCTTTTCTTTTTCTATTGAATATGTGGTTTATACGAATTATCTTAAGCTTATTCAATAATATTATAAGGAAGATTTCATTTCATTTATATTAGTATGTATCTTTGAGATAAATTAGACATTATCTTTTTAAATAAGTCTTAGGGATTTTTTTTTGATTCACGAGCAAATATTAATAATAATATTAGAAGATTTAAATTAATTAAATGAACATCTCCTATAATATAATAGAGTCACCTCTTATTTTTTTCTATAGTAAAATTGTTTCCCTTAAAATAAATATAGGTACATTTGCTGAAAGTTAACTTTGGGCCAAATTAATGTAATATATTTCATGTGCCCCAAAGGAATAGCGGTTTTTGTGAATTAGCTTTTATAAAATACGCTCGGTAGAATTTATAAGCAAGTAAATAGTAGGTAGGACTTGTAATTTATTATTAATATATACATAACTTGGTTGAACATTTTTGTTTGAATTTTTTTGTTAAATATTTAATTTTAATTATTTAATATAATTTTTGTTAATGTATACAAATCTATATCGGCGCGCGCCATGTATGCATTAAGCAAACTCATTTTGGGTGACTTTTCTAACAACAAACTTTGCAAATCGTTGCTTAGCAACAACACAAACATGGCGGAATAAATTGTATGTCAATTTAATACGTATTTTAATATATTGATATGTATCGAAAATATAACAAATATGAGAAAAGTATCCTATGTTCATCCCGAGACCCTCAAGTATCTCTATATGAGTATTTTATCACTATTAAATAAGCGGTTTGGGCCTGATTGCGTAAAACACAGACAGACAGACAGACAGAGTTACTTTCGAATTTATAATATAGGTATGGATATGGAGACGATGAATTATTTTCGTTTCTTCCCATATCTTTTGGAATTTCGATTTTGGACAGAGGATCTTTTAGTGCCCTTTAACTTTTTAACATATCTACATATAAGCCAAATTTTAACTTTCTTAGTTCAATAGTTTCGTCTGAGGTTTGTCTGTCATTAACTTATTATTCGGAAGTACAATAGTAATAGTATTATGTGGCGTTTATTTTATTAATTTATTTTTTTCTTCTATATCTACTCCGGCATCCGTACATTTTTTTGTAAAAAGGAGTAAGTAAGAGTGAAAGTTTTTTTACTTTACGTACTAATATAGATATAGATTTAACAATTAAAATTAGATTTAAATCCATTATAATCACCAGCATTTATTATATCATAATTAAAAATCCACTAGCAACGCAAAAACGCCATATAACGCGTTCAGTTACGGAATAATAATAAAAACGTCGTTTACATACCAAAATTGCAACGGCGAAGAGCGAAATATTCATTTAAACTTGTATGGTTAGGCGAGTTTAATTTGCAAGCTTTTGTAAGCTTTTTGTTGGTTGATTTGGAAATACACAAAGTTATTAATTGGGTTTTAGAGTTCCGTTCGTACAGGGTGGAATGGTGTGTTCTCTTATTTTTTTTAAATAAATGTTTGTATTTTTTAATGGGGATGACGTCGGGATGCGATGTTTGTGGGTTACGTCATTTTTGTTTTGCCGATCTGATACGAAATACGGCGTTGAGTTTCGTCATTTATAAGAGAGACGTCGATATAATGTTTTAAAACTTCCATTTACATTTATTAATAGTTCTTAATAGTTAATTTCCTATAAAATATATTATTAGTTCAATTACACCATTGAAACAGTTATATAATCAATAGACGCATAAATATATATTTTTTGGAAAATAGAAAGATTAATTTTAGTCTAGTCATGTAAAGAGTCGTACGTATATCTTCCAATTTAAATTTCAATATCTGACCGTCCGTGCACCTTGCTTTAAAGCAGGCAAACACAAGGTGCTTGAGTCTTTGCTAGCTTTGCTAGCTCGAGATTCCTATCGAATATTGTGCATACAAAGCGAAATTTTAACGAGGATTTTGGGATATTGTGGCAAGTGCAGTTTTTGTTAAAAAATGTATTGGAATTGTGTTACTCAGTTAATCCACAAGGAGCGTCAGAAGACAATATAAAATCTGGAACATCAAAAATATTTTTTTGGGGTTCCGTATCTCTAAATGAAAAAAAATTAACATTTTACATTTATCCTATACATTGCATGTTGAGTGGCGGAAATCAACACAGCATTTAGTGTTACCTAAGCAGAAAAATGAAAATAATTAATTCCGTCTAATGGGAATCGAACCCACAACCTTCGCGCTTATAGTCAGGTGCTGTCCCACTGCGCCACAGTGGCCTCATAAAACAAATAAACGCAAAAAATATACTGTTGCTAGTTCCGTTATACAGTCCATTCCGTCGTATAACATTCCGTTAACATATTTTACAATATTAAATTTATAAATCACTGTAGACCAAAATAAAAGTAATTTCGTACAGGTGACATATGAGGCTAACGACATACGCGTCTAGTCGCTTATGATGTTAAATGAAATAACATTTTAATACGTATTTTAGTTTATTTCTGTACATTTTATCATTTTAAAACTACTAGCATCCTACATGCGGCTTCGCCCGCCGAATTTTATTGATATATTATAGCCAGATAATACAAAATCTTTACATAAATTGTAGCGTATGTACTATTCAAATGTATAATCTGTGTTACTATAAAGTTCTATCTAAACCCGTTCAGTAAATTTGCGTGAAAGTAGAAGATCCATAGAAGAACATCCATATTTACATACTGACGCGTTCACAAATTTAGTAGGATATTTTACGTGTTATCAGAATGTTTTTTTTTAAATTAAGTTTCTTCTTTGAATTAGATAGAAAAAAATCTTAATTTACACCCATAAAATGAATAACTCATTCCGATACCATTAAGCCGTTTCCCACTTTCAGCCAAATTTTCATTGACATGTTTTGTCTCGTTACCAAAGCGAGGCAGCAAAAGAAAATATAAGAAATAAAAAAGAAATATATTTACATTTATGTGTTATAGGGACATCTAGTAACAACTAGGTTCCCTTCGCAACTTGATTTAAGTAGAAGATGTAAAGTAGAAAATCTTGTTCCCGACAGGAATTTTGAGAAATCCTATATACTCCTTAATGTACTTATATGCCAAATTGCAACTTTACAAATCCAGTAGCTTCGTCCAGGGCCGGTTTTAGCACTACCGGCGCCCTGGGCGAAACTTTTTCGACGCCCCTAACTACATTTCAATAATATACAAAACAGGGAATGAATACAACGTAATAACCATGTATTTAAAAAAAAAATGACAAAAACTAATAATCACTTCTTCTAGCCTTTCTATCTGCGAACTCTTTTATTAGGCATTCAAAGTCTATGTTTTCTGCAATTTCATTTTCAAAGTTGATAAATATTTCAATGACGATGACTTTGTTTTTTTTTTTAGATATCAAAGACCACGGTGACTTTGTTTTTTTTTAAATCTTAGACCATTTTAAGACATCTTTGCGCAAAGCGCCCTAAACGGGCGTCTACGGCGCCCTTTTTATCCGGCGCCCCTGGGCGGTCGCCCAGGCTCGCCCTACCCTAACGCCGCTAGTGGNCGTGAAAGTAGAACAAACATCCATATTTACAAACTGACGCGTTCACAATTTTAGTAGGATATTTTACGTGTTATCTGAATGTTTTTTTTTAATTAAGATTCTTCTTTGAATTAGATATAAAAAAAAATCTTAATTTACATCCATAAAATAAATAAGACATGCCAATACCATTAAACCGTTTCCCACTTTCAGCTAAATTATCATTGACGCGTTTTGTCTCGTTACCAAAGTGAGGCAAGAAATGAAAATATAAGAAATAAAAAAAGAAATATATTAACATTTATGTGTTATAGGGACATCTAGTAACAACTAGATGTACCTCGCAACTTAAAGATGTAAAGTAGAAACACCCGTTCCCGACAGGAGTTTTGAGAAATCCTATGTACAGGGGGTACTTCTTTATGTACTTAAATGCCAAATTACAACTTAACGAATCGAGTAGCTCGCCTGTGCATTGTCTGTCAGCCACTCAGAAATGAATGTCACTTCTATCTAGATTAAATACATAGATATTAAATAATATTTAATCTCACATAAATTTCAATTTAATCCATCTATTATGTAGTGCAACTAAATACACAAATACAGATAAATAACGCTATTAATATAAGTTTAGAAGCGAGTCATAGCTAATTAATTCTACGCTTTATGTTCTCTGCAATGTTAATTAAACTCTAAAGTCAATTTAGAACTTTGTTTATAAAATAATAAACGGTATGTAGAGAATGGCTTTGTATTGTTCTATTAAGTAAACATAAGTAATAATGTTGTCTTTGTAATATATGTATAGATGTTCTAATAAAATATGAATTATATATTATTGGGGCTATCGTAGTACGTGTGTGATTGTGGGTTTATTTTTCTACTGGGAGAAATTAATTATTTTCATTTGCCACTTCAGCGCCATATTTAGTCTCGCTCTGGCAGACAAAATGCGGCGCTTAATTCCGCCGAGCAATACGCAATGTTTAGAAAATTAAGAAATAACTGGGCAACACTCCTCCCTACCTTGCGTACATATGCACTATACAGCGTGAAGCTAAAGAAAATAATAATATCATTCTTAAGTCAACAGGTGTTTCAAATTTTAATATTATTAATATATTTTCTAAAAAGTTGACAAGTAGAACATCTAGAAATTGTCTAGAATAGTCACCAAAACAATCGTTCAAACAAATGTCTGTAGTAACCAGACGCAACAAGACTATTTGTAGGCATATTAAGCCTCATAATACGTTCTCAAATAGTAATCATTGTGAGAACACACCCCCATACATTATGAGATTAATAAAGATTCAACAAAGGTATGCGAATGCGAGCTCGTTTCAGTTTATGATGTGAAATGTAAGAGATGATGGCCATAGAAATAAATGGTTGTAGATGTGGCAAACAGGTTGGATAATATTGTGTATTATGGGTTATTTTGGATGGTTTCGTGAAGTAATTAGGTATCTCCTTTCATTGTATATTCGAAGTTAAAGATCCGGTTTCAAATTATATGTTTTTCAAACTTGTATTTAAGACTACACACCAATAATTCGTTTTGTTATCATATTTGATATTAATTTCAGTTTTATATTATAGCTGCATTCGAGCTATATAGCTTTATGCTGTATACGACCTGTCAAGAGATAAATGGTCTTGACAGAAGAACAACACAGCGATCCTATAATGGTTATACCCGTTCTTTTGATTTGAGGTACGGAACCCTTAAAAACAGACACTAAGATTTTTTTTATTTAACTTTTGATATATTTAAGCACTATATAAAACATTTTAGTATATATTTCAGAACAGTTTTGGGTCGTAGGACCAAATACAATCTTAAAATTTAGCAGAAAGTGGTGAGAACGTAGAATCTTAACGCTAAATTTTCTCCGCCCACCCGGCACCACGCCAGATATTCGCGGACCTAAAAACAGATTCTCTATATAAAATTTTACGAATATTCTAAAGATTTAAATTCTGTGGCGTAGACGATATATGTCGTGAATAAGATGGCCTCGTTATTAACGCTTAGAGTACACGATTCCTGTCTTACTCAGTCAAATGACAGCTTTCACAAAATTAAACTTTTACTAGCCCTTGACGGTTTATGGCTACTTAATATAATATGCCGTATGTTCTGTAACTGTAATTCTATTGTATTTTATAAGGAATTGTCGGATTAGTGTTAATGTAAAATGAATACCATGAAAAATATTAAGTTCAATAGTGAACAGCGCATCGTTATCGACGTTACCGATAAAGGAAAGAAAATCTGATGGTAGGTTAGAGTTCTGTATTCACTTGGAATGTAATTAAAGGTCAAGATTTGGCTTCACAGTTTTTACGTACGGGCTTCATTATATTTGCAATTAGTCTAGTTTGAGGTATTACTGGACTTATAATATTAGATTATTATGTATTAAAAAAAGCACCAAAACGTTTATTTAAAATTATTGGGACTGTTATATATCATTATAAACATCATTACACTTTAAATTCGTGAATAAAAAAAGGGTTCAACTTTGTTGCGACATGTTGCACTTGAAAAAAAAGTTTAAAAACGACTTGAAAAAAACGTTTAAAAATGATTCTAAAAAATAATCTATTTATTTTTTAGGCCTGAGTTAAATAATAATAATTAGACTGTCACATACAATGCGATTTGCCTGCCACATGAAATTATATTGGAAATAGAAACTTTGATCGAGTACGAACTAACCGAATAAGCAATAGCTAGCTGTCACGCGGCGGATACATCACGGTTACGTGCTGGTGACAAACGTACGCCCGCAATTTATGGACGCGCTGTGAATTAGCTGAAATTTCACGTTGAATTTCAAATTATTTATTATATCTTAAACATTTTGACAATTTTCTTATATCTGGAGAGAATCTAGTGATATGCCTCTCAGCTCTCCGTTTTTTGGCTATTTTAAGACTATTCGAACCTGTTGTTCCTGAGATTAACACGTTATGCCGAACCAACTTTAAGTATATAGGTATTTATGTTTTCCTCAAAGAACTTCATGTTAAAATTACAGTTTTAAAATATATCATTCTAAAGTATTTACATTTTAAAATGATGTAAACAACAATTTTAATGAACGAAGGCTTTCGGCCTATTAATTTGGTCGCAATATCACGTCAAAATTATAAAAGGAATGATTTACCGTTCGGATTTTTCAAGCTCAGTCGAAACGTGATGATTCATTAATGCGTTATTTGTTTATTTTATGTAGCTTGTCGACTTACACTGCGGTTAAAGGGAAATAAGGAATATTATATTTTGTAAATGTTTCATGAAAGATTTTTATTAAAATTATAAATTTTAATTAAAATCAGCTTGACGTTGTATCCCGATCGCAGAAAAGTAGGTGGAGGGAGCCTAGTGGTAAGACACCCTGTTCTCAGTCCATTTTCATTCGAATTTAGGCGTAAAGTTGAGAACAGAGTGTCTTGAGTTCTCTTTGTCTAACCTGCTACGAGTATTTGTGGAATAAACTGTGAAGTTGAAAACATCCTTAATTTATAAGAAACGTGTAGTTTTTTTAATTTATCTTGTATGTATCGCACACAGCAGAGCAGGCCGGCATTAAATATTTCATTTCCTCGAATGGGAATCGAACCCAAAACCAGCGCTGCGACCGTCCTCAGTACAGATTAAATAAATGATTACCATACATATATATTTTTTTATTGAACCATTCATTTATTGTTTAGCAGACGTTCAGAGTGATAAGTGAAAAGTCACGTTTGACGCGTGGAAGTAATATAACACGCGAGCGGCGGGATCGGCGCCGGTCGATTCATCACTTTTAAATCAATTACCCTATACCCAACTATATTGATGGTGTACGTTGAGCTATTGTCAACGAATTGTTTTGATAATTTTAGTTTTGCTGTATCAGCTGTGCAGCAGCTGTTGAGTGCAGGATAAGCAGAGGGAGCCTAGTGTCAGACACTCCGCTCCTTAGTTTCCGCTGACGATAGTTCGCGATTCGTGTTTACAGTCACACGTATGCACATAATTTTAGTTAATAGAGGAAATCCTACTTTACATATTATAAATGTGGAAATTTGTGATGTTGAATGTTTGTTCTACTTTCAAAAACTACGGATTTAGGTGAAAATTTATAATATTGTAACTTATACTCGTACATCAGAATGAAGAAAGAAGAAGAAGTGTTTTTACATTCCTGCCGTTTTCACAAAGATATATGGCAAACATATACCACATATGGCATGTGTTCACTGCGAAAACAAAATTATTTTCAAATAAAGCATCCCATTCTACAGGTTTAAAGTACCTACGCAGCTTTCGCGTTTTTCTGTTGAACGGGACTGAATAGCAGCGACGCTAATAGAAACAGACGCGTACCAATTTACATGTGAATGCTGGTACGGAATTGAGGAAATATGCTCGATGAATACGACAGAATGAGCGGAATGTAATCGCATTCACGCCGAAAATTCACAGCTCTTCAGACGTTGGATGGCCGAGAGCGAATATCTGTGTAGTGTGTTGAGTTACGAGTTAATCCTGAATTTAGTTGTAGGTATATGTATACAGGGATATCTATCGATATGAATGAAAATATAGTAGTAACTAGTCGTCGCCCGCTATTTGTTTACGTGGAAATTACATGTAAAATGTATTTCAATTAAATGTAATTCCTGTAGGATTTTCGGGAAATCGCCTCTTAGTATTAATCAGTAGGTAGGCCTCTATGTCAAATCTCAACTTTCTAAGTCTAGTAATTATACTTGAAAAATAGTAAACAAATGTCTAGAATAATTTTTATAATCTGTATGTACATATCTGTATAATCTGTATCTGTATAATTTTTTATACTGTCAATTAATTGGACACTCGACCTGAGATATAAGTTTCAACCAAACAATACAGTTGAGATGCCTTTTTAGCATCATTTACGTTTCTTTCATCTTTCTCGCCATTTTAGAGACAATGCATTTTTAGAGTATCTTTTAGTGGTTTCTAGGTGAGATGTTATCTAGATATACCAAGGCCGGTTTCGATCTGCTGACAGAGGCTTGACCTTAGAACGAAATGGCCGCGAAAAGAGCTTAACGTAGTTTGTCCAGAAAAAATATTTACTTAAATATTGTTAACGTTTTATATTTTACTAATTTACTGTTCATAATATTCCTTATATTGAGGATTTTATAGAAGAAAGTGAAAAATGATACATATTACATTTTTTCAGGTCATCACTATATTTCGCATATAGCAGTGTCTTGCTTACATTGCTACGAACCTCGTATTCCACTATTTGTCAGGACTTTTTGTTTTACCAAATCGAGAAAATTCAAATAATTTATTCCTAGAATCCAGTTCGAATCCACAACAACCAAGGCGGTTGTACAATAAGACGTTATACCTCCGTCGCTATTCTATTTTATTAAATTATCACTAAATAACTGTAACAAAGAGACTTCTTCTATAAAATTAAGTTCTAAGTGAAAAAAAATCAAATATAATATATGTATATATGATTTACACGAGGACGTAAATACAATTTGTACCAGACGGTTATTTTACCGCGCGCGTATAAAATCAAATACCGTCGTCTGTGATCTTTTATGATGAAAATGACAATTCAATTTTATACACACTGTTTTTACAAATAAAATGTTACTTTACCCAGGAAAGCGTAAAATTGTGCTGAATCGTATAATATTGTAGGGACATATTTTTATAATTTATTGATTATTTTATAAAATGATTAATTTTTTGTGCAAATATAAGACCTCACTACGAATGTGAATTTCGACAGAACAGAATTTCTCTACTAAAGCCATGGAATGGAAATAAATATTTGCGTCAGCGTTTACAATCACTCGCTCTCATTGCGCCACTACGACCTTAATCTTGGCAAAAATTAAAAAAATGAAATGAAATTTCCCAGTTTTATATTATTTCTCTCGTATGATTCTCTGCTTCTTATTTTCATCATTCAGTCACTATGATTTCTATCGATTATATTTTGTCGGCATTTGATAAAAACGCATAGCGCAGGGTTGAATTACGTTACTCAACTAGCAATGTCTCGAAAAAAATAATTATACGATACTATAGATACGATAGCTTTGTAAAAGTCAGATTTGAATGCACAAACATCACTTACAATTAGTTAAATCCTTGCCAAAGTCCAAACATTTTAACGAAATAAATGAAAAAGCTCTATGGGAATGGAGGTAACGTACATAAGTTGAGAATTGTGAAATTAATTCGGAATTCACTTTCGAGCTATTCGCAGTTCGTTGAGGAATTTTATCCCGAGTCCCGACGTACAACTTATTTGATTGAATTTTCTGTGAATGTAGGTAGTTATCTACTTAGCGGTTAAGGAACTGGAAGGTATTATATAATTGTCTTTTAATCCATTTTGCCACATTTTGTATGAAATTCTCCGCATAACCAACACTTACCCTAAATTACAATACAAAAGAAGAGAAAAATCGGAAGCAGCAAAGGGCTAGTGTTAAGAAATTCTGTTCTCAAATTTTCATGAAGTTGCATGTTTAATAGGGAAATTAACGGCACCCACGCACCCTGTAAAAGTTAGTTACAAGACTGTATACATTAGCTATAAGATTAAAATTAAATTTGAATAGTGGTACCTATAACTTTATGATATATTTTTTTATCCACTTTATATCGTATTGGAGTTATTGTATCTAAAATAACTCCAATGCCACATTTTTCCTAATTAGGCCGAGAAAAAGCCCATATTGCATATATAGACATTCCCTCGGTGTAAATGAATTCATAACCATCACGTACCACGTGCAGACCCGTTATATTCCCACGTATGTTATTCATAATGTATACATCTATGTAGTTTAGGTATAACTCCACAGTCGTTAATTGATTTCTCTGTTGCCAAAGCTGGAATATATTTCGTCATTCAATTAAACCTTGCATTACCATCTGTTTTCCTATTTAGCATCCTGTTATTACTACTGTATACATTATCAAAGCATTTCTAGATATACGAAGCGATATACAGGGTGGAAGAGGCAGCGCTTCTTTTATTGAAACTGCATATAGGGTAATATATTTCAAACCCACACCTAAGAAATTAATCAAGGTACCTCAACAGTTNTTGCCAAAGCTGGAATATATTTCGTCATTCAATTAAACCTTGCATTACCATCCGTTTTCCTATTTAGCTTCCTGTTATTACTACTGTATACGTTATCAAAGAATTTCTAGATATACGAAGCTTATTATAGTGTATTGTACCATTTGAAATATGTAAGTAATGATAGTAGTATGTTTCAGGGGATATTATATTATAAACTAGTTTTTAACACTTTTAAAAAAGTATAGAAACTTTTAGAGAACATATAAAATTTTGGTAACAGTCCAAGCGCTAAGTCAAAAGTTTATCCAGCTTTTCAATTGTACATCTTCGTCCTCGTCGTTACTCTCTTAGGGATTTTAATCCGAAAGACTGAAGAGAGAACTCCGTTTTTAAGCCACTTTGATCTTTGAAAAGCGCAAGTTTCTGCTACGAAAATATACTTTAAAATATAATTATAGCTTGTATTTAAATTTTACTATCAAAATGCCACATACAATGTTTACTTTACTGACGATCACCATCGATGCTAAACTTAAAATTCTAGACTGTAAATGAAGTCGTTTTGCAAAATCGTAACTAAGTTTGCGAGGAAAATCTCCGCTTTTGAATGGTAACAATCCAACATCGATTGTGCTGGAGGCATCCGGTACACTAGCGTACCGATATTAGATCGCTGGGCCGGATGTTTCTTTATTAGCCTTGCAAAGGCCCTCTCATTTCATTGTACCACGGTTTTACGGTTCCTATGATTTTTACTTAAAATTTATTTTTGGTTAAATGAAAAGTTGGAATAATTACTAAATATTTTGACAGTTGTACTATAATTATTAAAGAAGGTACTAATATGAAAAAATTAAATCAAATATCTTTCATTCTACTTCTATATAATACATTTTCGTTAATCCGCTTCACGCTGTATTCTGCATCTGGAAGATACTCCGTTCCTCACTTTTCGCCTATATAAGACAAAAATGTATGATTTCTATTTATTGCTTTAATAATAGAGATAAAAATATTTTTTTTTTATTACAATTGGTCTAGTTATACTCTTATTCAACAATCAATTTCTACAAACTAATAAATATAAAATGTCCATGACGGACTCATATGTGACTTTTAACACAATGCCTCATCCATCTAGCACAATTTACTATTCCTGGCATAAAATTCACACATCGTTGCAGTCCAATGGCTTTAATGAACGGGTGGATGAATAACGCTCGAAACTATTCTCATATTAACGTATTCAAATTACAATCCTTTGGTTATAAGCTTTGCTTTGACCTGTCCCTGTCATTGTGGGACGTTGTCTGATAAGGCAACTATGACAGGATTATCTAAATTCATTTTGGATGTTTGGGTGTATTTTTCATTATTTAAATTATTTGTGTTAAGGAACATTTTGTGAGTCTATATAAGTAAGATTTTTACAATTACATTAAAATGGATCTTTTTTAGATTGTCTAGATTTAATATTAAGTTGAACATTTTTACCATGCTATAAACTAGCCGATAGCTATTTTTGTAAGTGCTTACAATAGTCTATTTGAATGAAGAATATTTAGAATTTCAAATAATAATCGTACCATTCGTAACTTTAGTTATTATTACAACAGATAAAATAAAAATAAATGTAATAATCATTTCAAATTTTAGTATTTCTTTTCTTAAACATGTATGTAATCTATGCCTAATATTAATTAGTGAAATAAACACCGTTCCGGAATCTTATTTAATTTAAAATCACATTTTCCTTTAAAGCGATAATGACTTTTACGCAATATTTAACAATGATATTCCTGTCTTTTCAGGTAAGTTCAAATCCCTGGCGTCGGCGACTTTGTTAGAGAAGTAATCAGGTCGGGATTGGTACAAGGTAATAGCGATATTGTTATCGGAAATTAGGCACGTTGCTATAGTTGAATATGCTAAATATGTAAACTAAATATTAATTGTGGTAATGATTTTGAAATATTCTATATGAAGTTTTACTGAATTGTTATAATTGAAGTAAATACAATAATAGCATTTTATTATTCTATATTTTTATAGTTCATAAATTTTTGATTAATTTAAAACTGTATATTTTTGAACTGGAATCTATTTATATTCTGCGCTTTGATCTGATATTTCTTGCTATTATTTTAGCTTCAATAAATTAAGAATTATTTTCAAAATTTTATTTAAAATATCTACCACAGGTTCAAGGGAACTAAAATATGATAAAATGAACGTACAGACGGCTTCTTTTCACCAAAGCAGCACTATAATTGAATTTTGACAGTAACTTAATAACTTGGACCAAAGCAAACCTTGCACAGCACAAAAGTAGGCCATAATGAACGGACTCAAAGAGTCGCAACTCTAATTAATACACATCTTTGGGTTATATTTTCGCGTGCACAGCGTTCAGCCCTTATATAGATATAGCCGCGTCATTAGGGTCGTCATTTGTATTAATATAATAGAGATTTTGTCTTATTTATACACATTTGTATACGTTTATACTCGTATATTTATGTAGGAAAGATGTTGTAGATAAATTCTTATAGATTTTGCCTTTTAGTTTGAGATTATTCTTCTATAGAACCTCAACGTCGGTTGTGGTCAATTAAGAACATAATATTTATTATTTTTTAACTTTATTCTGTAAAAAAAGTAAAAATAGGCCCAGAGTATCTTATGTGGGTAATCTCCGTTCTCAACTTTTCGCCCGAATTAACGGCATTACATTGCGGAATTTAACGCTGCTTTTTGACTTCCAAGCCCAATTCTCTGACTGTGAATCGTATTCACAGCCATCGCATTTAGTTAGACGCCGTTTCTGACCGCCACGATGGCCTCGAGAATATTCATTATATTGATTCTCTATTTTCGCGCATCATTTTATATAATATTTAATTGTTCTTTTAAAAATCTATTTATTTTGTTTAGTCTTGTACTTGATTTTTATTAAAGATGTTCGCAAGATAAACTATCGATTTAGAGTCGTTAGAGTGTTTATCTAGTATATAAATTTATCAAATTTATCCAAGTCATTTAATCTATCATTTTTTTTCAGTAACTAAAAGATGAGAAACCTACTTTGTTCTTAACTCTGCTAACCTAATAAATTTCATAACCATAACTTTAAATTACCAAAGTATAAAGAAAGCGGTACAAAGAAACTGTTGTAATTAATTTATAAGATCCAACAAGGCGGGCTTATTATAAAATTAAAAACGGAAAAGTTAATAAGAACGCAGCCGCAGGTTGTGTAATAAAGAATTTACCGTCCGTAGCCCAATTAGGTAGCCATTGAAAATGACGTTCTATAAAACGTTTTTAGTTTTTTTTAGCTGCTTTTTAGAGATAACATAGTGTCAAGACACTTCGTTCTCCGTTTTCCATTCGAATTTGAGACAATTTGTGTTGAGTCATTTCAATGTAAATTTTTTGGAGTATTTTTTTAAGGACAATGTATAGCACAATGCTTGGAATTCTGAAAGGATCATGATTAGCCAATTCAAACAATATCACACACATGTCATAAATTTCTTTAAAAAGTCTTTTGAAGGCGGCTTTAAAAGAGGCATATCCATGTTTATTGCTTGTTGTTTTAAAAAATGCTTTTAGGTTACTAATGCAGAAAGCACTTAGTGTCTTTTAAAATTCTATCCTTAAAAATCCCTTCTGCATTAAATTTGCAACGGCCTGGTTACCGAATTGATCCTACATCATTTAGCTCTTACAGGTCTCGAGGGGAAGTTATTTTAGAACCAAACGGTTTCATACATTTAGAAACATTTTCGAACGGATTCGTTGATGAAGGCGATTGGGAGTGTGTATTCAAGGTAGTTTTAATTTTTATAACATTACTTTTCAATAGCGCGAGTTGAATTCTTTTATAGAATGGCTTAATAAATGGAAGTAATGAAGTATTTAAAGTAATGCCTACTTCGAGAAGTGCGGTGTCTAACAGAAGCTAACGCATAATCCTATGGGACTTTAATTCTTCTTCATCTGTTGTAATTTGTCAAGGTGCTTCAAATTTTATACCGAAAGGAGATAAGAAACTTTTTCAATAAAACATTTGTTTGGATAGATGACAAAAAAAATATATTTTTAGTTTTAAGATTATCTGAAATAGTACAGTAATTATTGACAAATAAAAATGTAAAATGAATTAAAAAATATTCTTCCCTTATAAGAAATGATGGCTAGTCGTTCATGACCGTATTCTTGTTAATAATAAAAAAAATATGTTTATATATTTTATTAGATACTGAGAAATTACTTTGAGAACAACCTACAATTAGCCAGATGTTTCATATTATATGAATAACTGTTTTATCTAACCGACCTCTAATTGTGAACGCAATGGTTGTGGGTTCGATTCCCAATCGGAAAGGAAAATTAATTATTGTCATCTCCCTGCCGCTGTCGCAATGTCTTTACACTAGGTTCTTGCTGAGCATCCTGCTATTTGCGGGATACAGCGTGAAGCAATACTTTTGAAGAAATCAATAAAATCTATGAGTAACACTTAGGTATAACAACATTAATTACGTAGCAAAGTTTATGAGTTATTTCATCTTATTTTGTTGCGTTCATTGTTCGCCNGTAAAATGAATTAAAAAATATTCTTCCCTTATAAGAAATGATGGCTAGTCGTTCATGACCGTATTCTTGTTAATAATAAAAAAATATGTTTATATATTTTATTAGATACTGAGAAGTTGCTTTGAGAACAACCTACAATTTGCCAGATGTTTCATATTATATGAATAACTTGTTTTATCTAACCGACCTCTAATTGTGAACGCAATGGTTGTGGGTTCGATTCCCAACCGGAAAGGAAAATTAATTATTGTCATCTCACCGCCGCTGTCGCAATTACACGCAATGTAATGGAGGGTATGTGGAGAACGGAGTGTCTCAACACTAGGTTCTTACTGATTATCCTGCTATATGCGGGATACAGCGTGAAGCAATACTTTTGAAGAAATCAATAAAATCTCATAGTAAGACTTAGGTATAACAACATTAATTACGTAGCAAAGTTCATGAGTTATTTCATCTTATTTTGTTGCGTTCATTGTTCGCTCAAAGGTGTATTTGAGAGCAAGATTGATGGTATGACACTATAATGGACGGTAAACAAAGACGTTCCGAAGCAGACGAGCTTACTTTCTGATTCGTTTCTGATACTCTATAGGTAGAGATAGTCAATATGATTGTGATGTTTATATTCTCTCTATCTTTTCATTTTCTTTTTTGTAATTAATTATTTTGTATATTGTTTACGTATTAGGATAAATTGTGATTATTTTTCTTCATAAAAATTGGCTCCGGATGTAGCGCAGCAGCACTGCGTCTAACTAAACTGTCGGTTCGATTCACACACGGTGGAATGAATTATTTTCATTTTCCTGTTTCTGTCTCATAAATTAGGCGAAAAGTGAGGATCGAAATGTCTTTAATTTTTTTCCCACTCAACGTTCAATTTCCCACGCATTGCATCTTGGACGGCAGAAGGCAATGCCTCACTTCATCTTGTTACGAAATCTACGAAACAACTTCCCTGAGTAGTAATTGAACCCACAACCCCTTCGCAACCCATTGTAACATCTTTGTACATAAAGCAACCACCTTCGAATAGATTTACGCGAGAGTGTAAAAGTGCCTTTATTACCAATAATTACCCCGATCGATTTAAGCGTTAAACATTTACGGCCAATTTTATGCCCTGTTTAGTTAAGTTTACAAATATGGCGGCCAATAAAATTTAGCCGACATTTGAGTTGTTTGAACAGTTTTTTAGCACTTTATCAGATGTTACAGATAAAATAAAGTGATATTTTAATCTACTTTGAAGTTTTATAGTAGGTACCTTGGTGTTTCAATGAGTTGAATTTATTATACGGTGGCTGTTGAATTTAAAGTGAGCAGTTGGCGTCTAATTACAACGCCTTTAGCCCATAATTGGTTCGTCTGACAGTATAGTGTTTTACTATTTTTATTATTTTGACTGTATATATCTTTTGTCAAATAAGTATAATTATTTGGACTAACAAAAATACTATATAAAAATAAAATAAGGTTTTTTCTAATTTTTCGTGATTTGGAGATATTATGAAACGAACTGGTGGCACTTAACACCACGCTTTGTTTAATAGCAGAATAAATTACAAGAAAAAATGTCCGTTTCTTCGTCGAAAAAAATATAGTATGAATATTTTTAATCATCGTAACTGCACAAAAGTGCAGTAAATTAGTCATAGTAACATATTTCAATCATTTTAATATTGTTCTAGTTAAGTCGTAGTATCTTCCCTTTGAAATTAGCTCTTTAATAGTAGGTAGTTGTGCTTACGCTCTCTGCGGGTATTGTTCGAAATGTCTATTTAATATGAACCTTTGTAATGAATAAGGGTATGAACGCTATAAGCTTCTGTTTTGACCTAGTAATATATAATGGAGCCATCTAGACCTCAACGATGCCTTGAATTTTCAGTAGATATATTAAATTAACTTATATTATTTGCCTATTAAGAAGATAATATTTATCATTTTTATAGTATAATCGTTAATGTATACTTATTTAAGGTGCTAGTCGATAACGGTGAATTATGGTTGTGTGTTTGAGTTCCATTCGGGGGAATGAATTACGAAAATTGGGCGGCACGTGGGGAAATGAGTGTCTCTAAAAAATGTTTTCTTTTTAATTTTTATTTATATCTAATAATCAAGCTGTAATCTTTTATTTAAAAAATATAAAATGTGGTGTCGTGGGACACCAGGTAGGAACGAAGTTCCTTCGGCTAATATAGAATCGACACAAATTGCAAAAAAACTCGTGCTCAATTTTATGTAGGTTTTCTTGATTTTTCTCTTAAATTTTGCTGATTAGTTTTTATTTAAGTACAAGAAAGTATTTAGGAAATTCAGTATTTTAGGAAATAATAAAT
>JAKRZM010000543.1:296060-308327 GCA_036379175.1 Heliconius cydno galanthus
GGGTTTTTTTTGAGAAATTAAACACGGACTAGTTATATATAAAAAAATTACATTAAATTAAGCATGAATTACGTGATAGCTCATTTTTCTCAAAAATGGACTTACACCACTTTCAAAATAAACGGTCCATATGTTGGTATATGAGCTTATATTGCTTTAACTAATAAAAAACGTAGTGCGTATACTTACTCCTTGAAACTCTGCTATATACCTTCCTAAATATATCTATATGCAAATTTTCAACTGACTTCTGTAAGAGGAGGAGGCTATCAATTCGATTTCTATTTTTTTATGTTTGTTACCTCATACCTATTGGTTGAAGCGATTCTTTTTTATTTAAAGGCTGGTGCTTCCCGTATGGTCCCATTTTAATTTGGTTTATTTTTGAAAATTTTAAATTATCCATGAGAAAAACACATAAGTCTTGAATTTCAATAAGTAAGTTGGTTTTCTTTTTTTTTTTTAATTATAATTTACTTTCTAAGTCCAACAGTTCGTCGTCTGTACGTTTTCACTCATTAAAGGAAGTTTATATTTTATTAGTTTCAGGTTGTATATGGCATATGGTAGAGGAGGCAAAGGGAATCTAGTGTTCTCTACTTTCTATAAATTTTCAAGATATAATTGCATGTATATAATTGTATGTTAAGCGATAACGCTCAATGTTTTTTGTTTCACCAGATGAATCGTTGCGTGAATTTATTTCATTTAAAAAGATACATTGAAGGTACATCTTATATTGTATATATACGTAGTGTGGTATCATTTTTGACTTATCTATTATTATTTTTTAAATATGGCAACTTTTGTTTATGTTTACACACATTATTTAATTCTTATACATTATAAACAGACGATAGCTAGATTTTAAAAAATATATTTTATTAAAGAACGGTTAAATATTTATTGTAGCCCACTAACGTATAATGGCGTTAGCGTCTTAGATATAACAATAATTTTATTAATGTTCTATTTATATTATTCTTTTTTATAATAAGAGGGGCTTTTAGAATTATGTTTGTACGCAACTATAAAAAAAAGGCATAACTTTTGTATTAATAATAATATTTTGTAGCCAAAAAATTTTAAACATGTTATTTATGTAAATGAATGTAAAGGCAGATTTTCTAAAAATAGCATTTTATTTCACAAAAAATGTACACATTATAATTATCTATTATATACTTTAAATAAATATATTTATTTACACAATCACACATGTAGAAGATCTTAAAAATCAACAATAAGTTAAAAGCTCATCAAGAGTACACGGTTTATCGCAGCACTCGGCGACCACCTGTCTCTTGCTGCGTCCCAAATCATAAGCTCTGTACGTCGACAACCACAACCCGCTTCTATCTTCATCACGACCACCCATACCCAGGTGCATCTGAGATCTCTTGGCGAAGTGACTATCGCACATCACCGCCAACGCGGTCGCCAGCCGTCGCCCGCAGTACACCTGCCCCGCGCCCTGGCACGACGCGACCGCTGCTAGGACTGACAACACGAGCAGAACAAATACACTGTGTGTCCTCATCTTGTTAGCGCTTCGATGGATTAAGGAGAAATGTGATAAATATTCAAATTTAAAGCCTTTATATACATATATTAGTTTATTAATATTCATTTTTGTGATATTATAAATGGGTCATATAGCGTAGGTACAACAAATGACGTCATTTTAAACCTTTTGAATGAACTGAAAGTTGTCAGTGGTAAGTGGGCGTATTGATACTGTAGTATAATAACTTGAGACGTTATAAAGTATTTTTGTATCTCATCAATTAAACCAACGAATTTCGCTTGAAAATTGAATATTAATTAATTAAGCTACCTATAAAACTTGAAGTAATTTCCAGTTTAAGCACACTTACTCTTTAGAGCTTTCAAAGTGCTAACAAATGAAGACAAAAATATATTTAATGTTGCTTATTTTATCATTTTTTATTACGATTACAGTTTCTCATGACCTTGGCGAGTTTTATTGCGGTAGACGACTAGCTACAGCGCTGGCTTTCCTTTGCGGTTATAATTTGATCAAAAGATGACAATGATGATGGGATGTTCCCAATGGATTCTAAATGGACATGGATAGATGAACATTCAGCGCATGGGTCACGACATCGGTTGTGGCAAGATGCAGATAGTAATGGAATGCTGTGACAAGCCATGTACCTACTGAAAATGAGCTTTTGCCATGCTGTGGAAATTGACGTTTTGAATTTTTCCATAAAATAAAACTAGTTGATAAATAAAATATGATAATAAATATGCATTTGATGATAAAAATTGTATTACTAATAAAGGTTTTAGACGTCATATGCACCTTTTTTTCACTATCACATGTATATTATGAAAAAATAATTATTTATTCTCTGTAAAATGTTTCTTTCTTTACCCTGGGGCGTTGAGTTTCGCCACTCGACAGACAATGTTTCGAATTCAGACGGAATGCCGTGACAATTAAGACACACGTCTTCGTGTGCAACCAACTTATAAAGCTGAAATCGCGCTATGTGTATTTTACACGAACCATTTCAAGTTACTTCTGAGCCCTTCATAACTCATAAACCAATTTGTAAAATATACATTAAATTTAGCACATTTATTGAAACTCCTAGATTATGATGTATATAGAATTTAAACATTTTTATTCAAATGGTTATTGATATGTTAGCGATTAAAAACCGGCATTTTAGTTACTGGGCCACTCATCACAATCAGTTCCAACACCACTTCAAGCGGACCTAGACATTTCATATTTGATACAAAGGTAAGCTGTTATTTAAGTAACATATACTCGTATACAGGTAAAAATCTAAAAAGTAATTATTACTAGTAGTAGTTATGCTATCAAGAAAATTAGAGTTCGTAATTTGTAATAGAATTGCTTGTATAATTAAAATTTATTTAAAATTAAAATTAAAAAAACAAACGGTGCATTTGTACCTCGAGTCGATCTACGGTCGAACCCACATCCATCGCGTTTACAGTCAAAGACTATTATAAAAAAAGACTTTACTATCTTTAATCAGGTATATGCTTCAGGTAATTGCTTGTCAACATTAGTAATACAACCGATTTTGCAGAGCGGCCTTATAAATTGCCTTTGTGCTTATGTACTTATGTGTATCAAATTTTCATGTTAATAATGTTGACTATATTGAAATTTATTAACCATATGTTTATGATTATATGTTATTTAATCATATTAGAGACATTTGATTTTAATATGTTTCTTAATAAGTAATTATTATAACAGGCGAATAAAAATATTAATCAAATTTCACTAGCATATAATCAGTTGTTCCCAAACTTTTTTGGTTAATGGCCCCTTTTTATTGTCAAAAGTTGTCCACGAACTCCCAAGTAAAAACGCTATTATAAAGCAGTTAGGACACAAAAATGTAGAAAAAATATTTGTTGAAATTATAAGTTTCATTTAAAATTAAATTAAAAAAATATGACTTGGATGAACGTGATGAGTTTTTATCAGTATATTAATTATGGTACGATGTTACAGAAGCAAAATCAAATAATCCACAAGCCCTAGTTTCTTGCTGGTTGATTTTTTTGTGATGAAATACATCACGGCGCTTAATCTACCTTCTACAAAATAGAAAAAAAAGTAGGATTTATAAAATTTGCAATAAATCGATCTATATAATTTTTTGAATTAATTAAATTGTATCATTTATTCAAATCATTGTCTTTGCTTGGAGCACTGAATCAAAAAGAGCAAAAAAACATTTATATACTTGTATGTACCTTGAGATAACTACCATGCTTCTATGTGAAAAGTTAAGTAAAGGATATCTCATTGAAAGCATTCCTTTTAATTTCCTTTCAACCGCTCTAATGATATAAACTAATGATCCATGCTAAGTTCAATGATCCTCGTTAACGATTTTTAGTGATACAAAAAGGATGACAATTTTATATTCAGTCGCCTAGTATTTCACAAATTATTTTTAACCTTCAACGTACCCCCTGAATGCTACTGGGGACACCTTAGGGTCCGTAGGGACTACTTTGAGAAACACTGATGTAATTATTGTGTGATGTTTATATTATTTATATTTGTCTTAGAAGTCAGTGCTTATAGAGTAAATTTGAAATAGAAGTATATTAGAAGTGTCAAATATCTTCTATTTCAAATTTACTCTTTGTTCTATAAAGTACATGTATAAGATAGATAGTATTAAATAATTCAGTTTGGCATAGATATACGATGTATTTTATTTAAATATTTTAATTACAGATTATAATAATTAAATACACATAGTTTACACACACCCAAATTGGTAATAAATGTATCAAAATAATTTTAGCAGTATGCCGCGAGTTCATTTCTTGTGCAAGGATTTTCACAGCATTCCGTTACCACTTGTCGTTTTCTTCGGCCCATACTGCGAGCTTGACTCGGTAAGATCCACATCCAGCCTAAATCCAAAGAGCCTTCCATATTCATATCTGACCTTTTCATCATGCCAGTATCACATAGTAACGCCAAGGCCGTAGCTAGTCTTCTCCCACAGTAGAACTGCCTAGAATCTTGAGACTTGACCATCATTACACTTGCAGATGCGGCAAAAAGTATTAAAACTGTTTGAATCTTCATCTTAGCCCACCGGGAGTTGTTAAAGAAGTGTATTTTAAGCAATGATTACTTTCCCTTTTATAGGTGTTAGTTCTCATTAATATTCAATTGGATTAATCGGGTGCAAATTCATCGTAGACGTGATAAAGGTGGGTTGTTTGTTTTGAAGTCATAAGGTTTTCATGCCCATTACACGTTGCCATTCATGTGGTTATTGTTCATTCATTATTTTTCAATTTCCATGTTATCGTGGGTACCTTGGTTTTATTTTGATATAACCTTTACATATATGAATGTTAAGTGATTGTCATAGATATAAATATTGCTGATCATAAGGGAATCTTCCTTTCTGTTCATCCTAAAGGTTTAAAATGACGTCATTTGTTGTACCTACGCTACAGGTCACCTTTATGACAACACAAAAATTAATATTAATAGACTGACATATGTATATAAAGGCTTTAGATGTAAATATTAATCACATTTCTCCATAATCCATCGAAGAGCTAACAAGATGAGGACACACAGTGTATTTGTTCTGTTCGTGCTGTCAGTGCTGGCGGCGGCCGCGTCGTGCCAGGGCACGGGGCAGGTGTATTGCGGGCGACGGCTGGCGACCGCGCTGGCGGTGATGTGCGACAGTCACTTCGCCAAGAGATCTCAAATGCACCACGGTATGGGTGGTCGTGTTGAAGATAGAAGCGGGTTGTGGCTGTCGACGTATAGAGCTTATGATTTGGGACGCAGCAAGAGGCAGGTGGTCGCCGAGTGCTGCGATAAACCGTGTACTCTTGATGAGCTTTTAACTTATTGTTGACTTATTGATGTGTGTACATATGAATATAAGAATTAAATTCATATTGTAAATTTTAATGGTTTCAATTATTGATTTTGGTATAAATTACCTTACCTCACCCTAGGCTAAGAGTAGTTTATTAGGCTTGTTTGTTATTTTATTTTCACTTTTTTCTTTTACCTCAATCTAACTGACTACCTACCTAGAGATATGTATACCTACCATATGAGCTTTGTTTGCTTAAACTTTAAGACTTAAAATGGAATATACGTTTTTTCCGTTCGAATTTCGGGAAATCTTTCCTTAGTGCTCTTGCCTACATGCCAAATTTCAACTTCCTAAATCCAGTATTTTCATCTGCTTATTGTCTGTCTTTCACTCAGTGACGAAATATTTCATATTCATAGACGGTTTTCTATATGCACATGTGGGAGATGAAGGAAAATAAAAAAAAACTTTTCACAAAGCCGTTGTTACCACTCCTAAAATTATTTATGCTTTAAAAATTAACCTCGCAAAATAACGAGCTTCCATCACGCACGCGTTCGCTTAGCAGTACCTACCTTCATTTTTAATTCTCAATATAAGTTTGTTTTTGTTGCCACTTCACGTACGTGTACGTGGTGTACTCGATTTTTTTTAGATAATATTAGGTTTAAGGTAATAAGGATTTTGATAGAAATTTTGAATGAAATAAATATTAACGGAATGTTTTTCTATGTTGTTGTATTATTATATAAATATACAGCTCATTAAAATCAAATAATTAATTATATGTAAATTAATTACTATTTCAAAACTATACGATTATTTATTTAATATAATTTATGGGTATTTAGGGAAAATTAATCTATTCGGTTATCTGTTATATTATATTAAATAAATTGTAATCTCTTTGGATATTTATTTAATAGTAAAAACGCTATATCTGTGAGTTCGAATCTCAATCCGGAAAAGGTGTTAATTTTATGCTCTCGGTATGACAAAGTACCGCGTTTACTTTTGCCATACAACACGTCGTCTGGGATTTCTGTGGAAAGCGAAGAACTGAGTGCCTCAATACGAGATCCTGCTGTACAACCCTTATAGTAGGATTTATAGGATCTAATCACATGAAAACTAGTTTTGATATTTCATTAATAGTTTTGGTTTTATATTTTTCGTTCTCTTAACAAAAGAAAAATACATTACATTTCTTTTCTGCTGAAATAGTGTTAGTACACTCTGTTCCCTACTTTTTGCCAAAATTTGAAACATTGCGTGACGGCGGACTTTAATGCCGTTCTTTGTCATGTTATAAGAGCTAGAAAAAAACTTTCCCCCGAGTGAGGATGAAATTTTACAGAATTTTACAGTCAAACGCTGTGCTATTTACGTGAAATTATTACTATTACATAAAAGTGATGGACAAGTAGTTCTTAGAACCTTGACCTTTTGTCTATGAGGTTTTATAACAAAATATTAACATTTGCCTGCTTAAAAATGTCGTGCCGTTTGACATTATGATATAATATATTTTTTAGGTAATTTTATGCTACCACTTACTTTATTACTTTAAATAAGCCTATATATTAAGATTATTTTCTAATGTTTTAAGAAAAATAATTAACTTAAGTTTTTCAAAAGTTCGAAGAGGTCGATACAATATGTAAACGCAACGGTTGTGCGTTGAATTTCTACTTGATGAATTGAATGAATGAATTATTTTTCCCCCCGCTCTGGTAACACGACAAAGCACGCCATGTAGATAAAGAAATAAAAATAACCAAACGAATTTACAAACATGTAAAAGCCATAGTATTTTGTCTGTTATACAGCAAAATGGAATTCAATTATCAGAGGATATCTTCATACATATTCATATGTTATTTACTAATATCAGATTATTATTATAATATCTAAATTTAAATAATCGTACGTGTGACGTACAAAGTAAGGGGACTGGTTTTGCGAAGAAATGAACACGTCTATCAAGATACAACGCGTGAGTGTAATTATGAATGAAATTTGAAACTCATTCAAGTGAGTGAATCATTGATAAAGTTTGCATACTCTACGTTAATACTTACGCAGGCAGTGGCTCAGCGCTGAGGAAGTGTCAATCTTGTAATATTATTTTTCATTTCCACGCCCTGGTACCAAGACAACGTAGAGTTTCGCCACTCAACGCAAATGCCTTGAAAATTCTTCATTCTTCAGTCTTAACTCTGAGTTCCCAGTTTCTTCCTGCCTACCGTGCTATGTGCGTGATACAGCGTCAAACTTAAAAAAATGTGAGGATGTCTTGGTCAGACAGTAAAATCGATTTCCAATCGGAAGAATGTTCTTTATTTAAGTTACTAGCGACCCAAACGCGGCTTAGTCCGCTTAAAGTTATTGTTATAGCCAAATTATGTATCCGTCCGTTCTTTTGTTCCCTTGTAACTGTTAAACCAGTTTGTATTGATTGTTTTGTAACGAATAATTTACACAGTAATATCCTAGATTTTGTTTATATAATTACAAATTAGAAGTACATAAGCTGATTAGAAGTATTTAGAAAATTATCAATTTATGTGTAATTATTATTATTCTGTTGTTTAAATAATTACTTATTATTGAATCATAACCGTCTAATTAGTGATTTAATTAATTACTTTAACAACCGCGAATTTTAAATAGGTATGAGATATTAGTGTAACGATTTTGCCGCCATATTCGTTTTATATACAAACTTTTCGTATTATTCGGAACATTAACCACATATTAAGTACGTAAAGTTGTTTTTATGAAATTTTAATAGCTTAACTTTAATTGAACGTTGTTACGACCATAAATTGCCTCTACATTATTGCAAGCAACTCAATTACGAGGATCACGTGAGCTTTTCGTTCTAAACTTAATGACGTCATACATCCTTCTAGGAATTTTACTAGTATTAGTTAGTACTGAACTGCATAGTAATGAACTTTTCCGCTATAAAAGCGGGGAAATCTCTTTTTATTGCACATAAGTTGTAAAGCTCTGCATACAGAAACTATGAAGCTTCCAACTTTATTAAAATTTATAGTATTTTTTGCCGTTTTAGTGACATTTTGTCAGTGTGATAGCGGTCAGGTTTACTGCGGCAGACGGCTGGCTGTGGTTTTGGCTTACGTTTGCGACAACACTTTGGTGAAAAGATCGCAAAATGCTCTAGAACAGTATTGGCCAAACGAACCACGCATGGCGAGAAGCAACAGGCAGATTGTGTCAGAATGTTGTGACAGACCTTGCACTGTGAACGACCTTTTGAGTTATTGTGGGAAGTAATGAATTTTGTTTATTTTTTATATTTTAATAACTCAAGTTTTTAATATAATTATATAGTTTTATTGAAATGTAAATGTGTATATTAAAACTATAAATATAACACCTAATCACCATCAAGCATCAAATAGTAAATTCAGTGGCATATTTTAACGTCAATTTTGCCATAATATCAATTTAAATGACACACATGAGCGTAGCTTAACCCCATACTTTCACATATCTAATGAATATTAATGACTCCCGAAACGTATAAAAGCTCCACAAATTATTATCTAAGCGGCATACCTTCAGAAACCTTCATCCAAGAAACATGAAAACCTTAACAGTATTAATCATGGCCATATTTAGTATTTCTGCAATTGTATCATCTCAGGACTTAGGACAAGTGTACTGTGGAAGAAAACTTGCGACAGCGTTGGCTTTTATTTGTGATAATGGCTTAATGAAGCGATCTGAAGTATACTCGTATCAGGATAGCGCGCCGGTTGAGAAGTGGCCTTGGCTAGCTTCCTATAGGGCACACAGTATGGGCAGGAGGAAAAGGCAGGTGGTCGCCGAGTGTTGCGACAAACCTTGTACTCTTGATGAATTAATCACATATTGTGTGTGAAGAATATGTATTTAAATACTTTTACACAATTTTAGTACGTAGTACGTCTGTACAGTTAAATATAAATTGTATGGCTTGCTGTATTGTATTTAGATATAGTATTTATTTGTATATGTTGGTAATATTAACGCTTATAATGTACTTATTATTAACATATAAAAAAAGAATATAATAAAATTTATACAGTACATAAATATTGTATTTAATATCTAGTAATACCCATTCTACGTAGCACAAAAAGGAGAAAGTAAGGTTAAGAAAATGTAAATTTTAATTTAATACTAAAGATAGGTATAGCATTTATACTTTAAGTGGTATATCTTGTGCTTCACAAGTCATTCTACGTAGCACAAAAAGGAAGAAATAAGGTTAAGAAAATATAAATTTTAATTTAATACTAAAGATAGGTATAGCATTTATACTTTAAGTGGTATATCTTCTTGCAGTTGTGCTTCACAAGTGCTACGATTTTTCGTAGCAACTAGCTACGCTTGAAATTACATTCCTACAAAGTTTAAAGCAAGACTGTCATTTTAATATGAAAATAGATATTATATGTACAGTCCGCGAGGCATAAGCTAAGTTTTGCATAGGGTGAGTGTTCATATATAGTTTCTTGGTTTATACCGTCTTATATTGCTTTTTGGCAATCGCCCTCCACCTCTTGTACTTAGTTCTTAATATTTTTTTATATTTGATTTATTAAAAGTGAAAAATTTAATTAGCACTATCGCTGTACAAAAATACTAAAATGTATATAATCAAGCAGTAAATAACACAACTTTGTCTTTGATGATGTGACGGAATGATTTAGTAGAAACACAAACAACACATCAGACGAGAGTGAACATTATGAGGTTCAATGTCCGTTGTAGAAGAATTGATATATATGTTTATGTTTAAATGTTTTTCTTTATCTGTAATATAAAATTTTATTTTAATAGTTCATTGTGGCTCTACTGTTAGTGACATTTTAAAAATATTTAAAATCACGTAAGGAACTTTTAGGTATAGAAGTGAAATATGATTAAACAGTGAAAGAAATCATCTAAAAATGCTTTTCTTGGCCACTGTTCCGGTTATAAAAACATTATACAAGTCAAGAAAGTTAGATAAAATAAAAAAAAAAACAAATACAAAGTTGAACTGCTACGAACTCGTAGCGACTTAAAGTTTTTAAAATTTAAATAGAAGTCCGCTTTAATATGTACTAATTGAAACTTTCACTCTTTAAATTTAACTCTATCTAGTTTAGTCTATTATATGTTAATATCAATTATTAATATATTTTCCCATATGTTTTTTTAAATATTTTGTTAGCTCCATTCCGAATTCCATGTATTGCAGGCTAGGCAGAGATAAAGAGAGATATAGCAGGGTAGGAACTAAGTGATAAGACACCCCGTTCTCATGAAGACACTTCCGTTCCCCACTTTCCGCCGAATTTTCAAAGCATTGCGTGTTGTGTGGCGGGACTCCACACCGTGCTTAGCTTCGTCACCAAAGAGAAGAAATTAAAATGATATTTTATTTTTTTGTTAGGTTTATGAAGTATTGCACATATAGCAGGATACGGCAGACGGGACCTAGTGTTAAGATACACCACTTTCCGTCCGATTAACGAGACGTTGCGTGTTGTTGCTGTTACTCGACGCAGTATTTTATCTACTATAACAGTAAAATTATACAACAACGTATAGGACACCCACGTCCTATAACGAAGGTTTCATATATACGTGTTGACATATGATAACTTCACGATTGAATGTTGTTTTTTTTTGTTTTGTAAAATAACATAAAGAATGAAAAGTATAAGCAAGATTAAATAGATATTAGAAAAAATATTAAAACATTATTTCAGAGATGAATGTTTATTGTATAATTATTTTTTTTACCTTTATTACTACTGCTACTACTTTATACTAATTGTTTCTCAAAACTACTTTACATCAATACATATTTACAAAATTACAAAATACAAATTCCAAAATAATTATTGGGCCGCATTACTAATACGCACAGTAGGACATCAGCTCGTTTACAGTGCAAGGCTTATCGCAGCATTCAGAGACCACCTGCCTCTTGTTTCTGCCCAGCCCGTGTGCTCTGTGTGGCGCAAGCCATGGCCAGTTCATGTCGCTGGTAATGCTTTGATGTACTTCCGATCTCTTTATTAAATTGTTATCACAGAGAAGTGCAAGCGCTGTAGCAAGTCTTCTTCCACAGTAAACTTCGCCATAATCTTGGGATGATACAATTGCTGGAAGACTGACAATGGCCAGAAATAGTACAGTTGGAATCTTCATGTTGGTAGGATGAGTGTATCCGGCGGTGTGTGCTTTAGATGATATTTGTTGGAGCTTTTATACATTGTAAGATTCATTAATATTCTGTTATATCTACTTCGATAAGCTCATCCAAGGTGACCTAAATATGTCATGACAACTCAATTTTCCCTATATGTGAATTACTCGAAGTTTCATATTAAATCGACTCAATTATACACGCGTCACATTATAAACGTAATAGAAAATTAATTATATGTTATTCCTCCCACACATCCTTTTTATTTTTAGATGTTATGGAAATGAATTGTATGCCTGTAATCAACATTTGAATATTGATTAATCTTTTCAAGTATAAAAGCTCAGGTAAGCATCTTCTGAAGCACAGAACTTCACGTAGCTTCAGCAAATCAACATGAAGATCCCAACATTATTATTTCTGACTTTCGTCATCTTTGGAGAAATGGTTTCCTCTCAAGATTTTGGGCAAGTGTACTGTGGGAGAAGACTTGCATCCGCATTGGCGCTCCTATGTGACAATAATTTGATAAAACGATCAGAAATGCATCATAATGTCGTATCGGACATGAGCTGGCAGTGGCTCTCACCCCACAGAGCACACAGTATGGGCAGGAGCAAGAGGCAGGTGGTGTCCGAGTGCTGTGATAAGCCTTGTACTGTT
>JAKRZM010000543.1:323143-335586 GCA_036379175.1 Heliconius cydno galanthus
CTTTTTCTTTTTTATTTCAATGAAATAGAATATAGGTTCATATATTTTTAATCTTTCTAATTTTCTTTTTTTTTTTTGAGTTTCACGCTGTATCCCGCATATAGCAGGGTAGACAGAGGGAGCTTAATGTTAAGATATTCAATTTCCCAAAGAATTCGGCGGACATTGCGTGTTGAGTGGCGAAACTCAATTTTCTCCATATTTTTGTTAATTCATATTTTGTCTGTCATTGGATGACAAACCTATAGAAACGAATGAGAAATGTTCCTATAAATTGTTTAATACACTTACTGTATCATTACCTAAGAGCATCTAAATAATGAAGTCGTAACTGGATCAAACTGTTATTTTTATTTTACTATCACGCGAGACTTTTCTTGTTTTATCCTATACGACTAAATGTAATATATGACGACAGATTCTTTTTAAGCTTAAAGAGATTGGTTTATTCACATACAAGTGACGTATAAAGAAGTCAATTAGAATTTAACTGCAGTTAAATATTAATTGTATTCGTAAAAAAATAAACCACCTTCGCGCTATATCCCGCACACAGCAAGATAGGCAGAAGGAACCTAGTGTTAAAACGCTCCGTTCTCCATTTTCCGCCCAATTCTGAAGGTATTGCATGTTGAGTGGTGGAACTCACTGGCGCTTTCGCCTCGACACCAGAGCGAAGAATTGAAAATATAAATTTAAATAAATATTTCATTTTCTTGAGTGGGGATCGAACCCACATCCATTCGCGTTTACAGTCCACGTCCAGTCCACACTCTCTATATGAATTGTATTCGTATTGGGTAAATTTCATTCAAATGCTAATCGATGTATCTCCCTAAGAAGGTTATTGCCGTCGGTGTTTTTACTGTCGTCTACGTAAAACAAATAACCAATACCTAGATATTAGGCATACCATTTTTATTGTATATGAAATATCCATATTATTATCAAATTACTTAAGTCTTTAAGTAGGGTAAAGCACATAATTGCGTGAAACGCAATAATGATACTATACCAATACTTGCAAACTTTATTAAATATTTCAAAAATAAAAATTCCACGGGATGTTCGAAAAATTATATCTCGGAAACAGCTTGATGGATTAAGACGGAGACTGCTCTTAAAATTATTAGGGTGTGTCGAGCACAATTACCCCCATTTTACTTACCAATGTATTATAATTTGACTTTTATTGTAACGTTCATTGGAAAAGCTCTTAGGGGATTTGGCATGGTAATTATTATTATTTCATTTATTTATTTTTAGTTTTTTTTTGCTGTGTCCTGCAACGGGAACCTGGTAACCTAATATTAAGATACTCCGTTCCTCAATAAGACACTTTTGATCCCCACTTTCCACCGATTTTTTGAGGCATTTGTTTGGACACCAGCATGCTACTATAACGGATGGATGACGGAGTGACTTTTGTGGGTTCGATTCCCACCCGGGCGAATGAAAATATGTAATATTTTAATTTCCTCGCTTTGGTAATGAGACAAAATGCGGTGTTGATGCCACTCAACACGCAATGCGTCCAGAATTCGCCGGAAAGGGAGGAACAGATGTATCTTAATGTGGACCGGAATATCTGAACACTACGTCCCTAGGTTCCCAGGTATCAGGATTCAGCATGAAGCTAGAAAAAGTTATGTTTTTTACGAAAATTTCTATAAAATTTCAGTTTAAAAAAAACTCAATATTATTCAAGAGACTATCTTACCTACACTTTTATAACACCTACAATGTATAATGAATGTAGGTCAACGTTTGAAGCCATTCTGTGCGAGTTGTAACTATGCTCACTTTTCCCCAACCATTTCTATATTATTTCTCTTCCATTTAAACGTAGGGCCGTAAAAAATTCAAACACATTTTTTTTTATGGAAAACGAGAAACGTGTTTTATGTTAGGATAGAAATATTTTTTACATTTTTTAAAAGCTTTATTCCATACTATAGATAGAGAAGGATTTTTTTTTATTTTACGTAACGGGATTTGAAACGTGTGTCTCTGGGCGTCCAAGAGCTCTGAGCACTGGGCCATATGTTCTTTTCAAACTAGGGTGAAATTCTTATTATATAACTATTAAAAAGATTACTCTTAAAAATATGATGACATATTTTAGCTTGAAAATCTTTAGTGGTTTATTAGTACACCATTTGAATTTAGGCTGATATAATTTGCAGCTCGGAGCTCGTGGTAGAACTCTTATATCACTTGATGTAGAAAATGTATATTTTAGTTTTTTTTTAACTATATATATTATTTGGGGCCAGTCGTGACGCAAAAGCACGTGCGTGTGACTATAAACGCCACAGGTTGTGGTTTAGATTCCCACTCAAGGAAGTTATATATATAATATTTTCCTCGCTCTGGTGTTGTGATAGTGGCAAAGCGCGGCGATGAGCTCCGCCACTCTTCACGCAACACCTCCAGAATTCGGTGGAAAACAGAGAGCGGAGGGTCTTAACACTAGGCTCCTTCTGGCTACCCTGCTGTGTACGGAATTATGGCATAGTAAGATACAGGAAATTTTACTTCATTTTATCACTTAATAACTTTATTTCATCTCATATCATTTACTTGGGCAGTTTAAGCTGCACTTAATGTACGTATATATACATACATATATATTCTGCTATAGAAATTTACATGCATCTCCGTTCATAATGATGGCAATTTATTTCACTTGAAAGCCGTGAAAAAATGCTAGAAGCCGCTTGAGTATGGTGTATTTTTTAAAAAGAATATAAACATTTGCTCTATCTTTTTTTATAATTTTATAAAAAATTATAGCCAAACATAACCAGTGTAACTTTTAAATGTATTTNATTATATAATTATTAAAAACACTACTCTTAAAAATATGATGACATATTTTAGCTTGAAAATCTTTAGTGGTCACAAGTACACCATTTGAATTTGGGCTCATATAATTTACAGCTCGGAGCTCATGGTAGAACTCTTATATCACTTGATGTAGAAAATGTATATTTTAGTTTTTTTTTTAACTATATATATTATTTGGGGCCAGTCGTGGCGCAGAAGCACGTGCGTGTGACTGTAAACGCCACAGGTTGTGGTTTAGATTCCCACTCAAGGACGTTATATATCTAATATTTTCTTCGCTCTGGTGTAGAGATAGTGGCAAAGCGCGGCGATGAGCTCCGCCACTCTTCCCGCAACACCTCCAGAATTCGGTGGAAAACAGAGAGCGGAGGGTCTTAACACTAGGCTCCTTCTGGCTACCCTGCTGTGTACGGAATTATGGCATAGTAAGATACAGGAAATTTTACTTCATTTTATCACTTAATAACTTTATTTCATCTCATATCATTTACTTGGGCAGTTTAAGCTGCACTTAATGTACGTATATATACATACATATATATTCTGCTATAGAAATTTACATGCATCTCCGTTCATAATGATGGCAATTTATTTCACTTGAAAGCCGTGAAAAAATGCTAGAAGCCGCTTGAGTATGGTGTATTTTTTAAAAAGAATATAAACATTTGCTCTATCTTTTTTTATAATTTTATGAAAAATTATAGCCACACATAACCAGTGTAACTTTTAAATGTATTTTTGGTTTCTTACAAACATAAAAGAACACTAAAAACAATCCAAAAAAAGTTACACTAATTAGTAATCAATAAATAATTAGCGTTAGGGGCAGTTTTTGATTATAGTTGTGTCGTAACGTAAGTAAATAAAAGAAAATAGTTGAGAGTTCTTCCACGCAATGTAACAAAATAACTTAGCTGAAAAAAAAACAACAATTTATGTACATTTCATTACTTTTATTAAAAAAAAACAATCTTTACAACTAACAAAAAAATATATAAGTCCATAAAAGTCGAAAAAGCTCTATCTCTATAATAACAGAGGCAAAAATAACAATTGTAAGTTTAACAACTGAAAAGTGAACACAAACAAGCGCGTACAAAGGCTAACCTCTCCTAAAAATGAACATTCGGCAATGTAAACGAAATACGTTGAAAAAAAATACCGTTCCGTTATTCATTTGCACGGCTTTTTTTAAAATGGGTCAAACGTAAATCGGAAAAAGAGATGTACCTATCTACATAAATAAGGAAAATAATATGGTAAAAACATCGGTTTTTAAGCGGCCAAAACTCTGTATAGTTGATGCTTGTCTAACAAGAGGATTAGATATAAAAAGTACATATATAATCTGTGAGTCCCTCGTGGCGCAGGAGTACCAGCGTGCGACTGTGAACGCGGTGGTCGTGGGTGATGGTGGTTCGATTCTAACTCGGGGGAATCACATATTTAACCACTATACTGTACAGATTTAACGACCAAAGTCACGAATATTGACATTTTGTTGTTCTGATTTTTGCTGAATATTTATCTAGCACAATTTGTGTTTTAATCTGGAAAGTTCATGAACAATCACAAAATTTGAAATATCTTAAAAACTACGAGGGTTTCACTTAACATGAAATTTCATATTTCATTTCAGAAATCATCTGAGTAACACCCAGTTTCATTTTGGATCATTATTTACTGGAAATCCTGTATAAACGTTGACTCTGTATTTTATAATTTTTAGTATATTCTGTACCTAAACGTCGTAAAACATGTTTAAATTATACTTTTTTTATTCCATTCACTATGGATAGGTAGTAGTTGCACACTAATTTCATCATGAAAACATTTTCCTTTGAAAAAATATGAACACGAAACTTAAAAAAACCATATAATAACATTTTGCTATATAAGTTACCATATCCATTCTCTTATACGTTACAACTACAATAATTCCACGCACCTTTACAAGTAAAATTATAATCGACCTTAAATAAGTACTGTCTTGGTTCAACGCCGTACATGTTTCAAGATCTCTCTGTATATTATATCTCAATCCAACAAATTCTTTTATCCGCAGTATCAAAGGAACTCAAGCAAGTACAATCGTAAAGAAATCCAGTCGTAAATCCGTCGAGTAAGGCTTCTCAAGCAGTAGCGTGAGGAGGCGATAAATTTCTACTATGTAATTGATCTCAAATGTACATTTTGGATAAAATATCTAAGGCTTTTATATGGTCTCATGATTGAAACCTAAAAAGAACGTTTTTTTTGTTCATTAATATATTTTCTTCAAATATATTTTTTGGAATATATTTTTTGCTTAAACATTTAAATTATTATTGATATATAACAGCTATTACTAATCATCGGCCGGAACTTCGTTCGCGTGGATTTTAAAATTTTAAATGAAAAATTTTGTTTTTTCAAACAATCCCCTAACTTACCTACATGCCAACTTCTAACTTTCTAGTCCAGTAGTTTCGTCTGAGCGTTGACTAACAAGTCACTTAGTAGCGGTTTTATATATATTATTTTAATAGATATTTTTTTATTTATACATACATATAAATTAAATTTTATCACTAAAGAAACAATATTGGCAAAAAAGAAAACTCACTAATGTGGATAGCTGCTAATTTAATAATTATGAAAATTAGAAAAGAAAGTTTGAGAACATAATTACAATTAAATATATTGAAAGTTTAGCACCACTTCTATTTTAATATTAAACAAACATTAACAAAATAAAAACAATTCCAATATTATATAAGTAAAATGTGTAGAAAACTGTAGTCGTTACTTCGCCGCCAATTCTCGAGCTGCTAAGTGCGTCTAACGACGGTCGGCCACGGTCAGCGTATAGCCGTAATTGTGATTAAATGTATACAGCGGGATAAATGGGTGGTCTAACACTTTGCTATAATATTACCTATGTGTGTGTATTGGCTGTAATTCAATTGACTTTTTTGGAAGGTGATTTTATTTATTTAGACATTTGTTGCACGGCGTTAAGTTGCGGGCCTCAATGCGCAGTTTCTCAAAAAATGATCATTGGAAAAAATGGAACGGAAGTATCTTAACACCAGATTCTCTCTGCCTGAACCGATAAGCGCGCAAATGTGTGAAGTTCTTTTGTGTTTTGTTAAAGATCACAAAATGTTTCGGCGAAAAATGTAGAAAGGGCCTGTCTTAATGGGAATGAAGTGTCGTAAGGTCCCGTGGTTTCCTCTGCCTATCCCGCTATGTACGGGCTACAGCGTAAATCTATTACGTTTTCTAAATAAGGATTCAATGCAATTATAGCATCGATCAAATCCATTGTAAATAAATACGCATGCTGAAAATTCATATTATTTTAAAACGGTTACAAAAATTGCGGCATATAAGGCCACGTGATAATAACGTCAAGCGTGTAGTAAACAGGGGATTACTGTTCATCCTCTTAGATTATATACTTCATATTAACAGCGTAATATATTATGAGTTATTTTTATTATTTATATTAATAGTTATTTTAAGACCGAACCGAAACTTGACCGAATATATACGAATATTTGAGAATTCTTGGATATCAAATAAAAAAATAAATAAAATAGAATATATTATTTTGATTTCATTAATTTTGTTTAAACACCATGAAATTTCTCGTTGGGTAGAGTAGCGTAACAAATGTGGGTACATTATTTCGCGAGATGTGAACACCTGCTTACACTGAACGTCCCTTTTATATTATATATTTTACATACATATGTATTCAGATTGTAACTTCAAATAAAACAGAAATTATCTTCGTAGTAGTACTTTTACAGTGTGAACATTGAAATCAATGGTAAATTATAATAGTTGTTTTTATTAACAACTTGAAGTCCCCGCGAGGTTACGCCCGCTTAAGCTATACGAATATTATTAATTTTTGTTGCTGTCCTACTGCTGGATTCAAAAGACTTATAAGAATAAAAAAACGAAACGATTATTTTTTAAATAATATTAAATATAAATCGATATTATTTTTAAATTATTAAAAATTGAATTCTAAGCATATAAACATTGTAAACTGTATTTAATTCCATATATAACTGCAGTTCTCTGCAGTAGGATAACAAACAATGGAGAGAACATTGCAAGTAGCTAGCTCGATGAATAAGGAATGCTTCGCTTCTGAATCAATAGCAACTCAGCCTCGCTGAGAGATACGTGTATTTAAAGTGTAGTTGGAATATTGGAATTTCAAATCGACTTGTTCTATTAGTGTTATTTTATTTTTATATTAGTATTTTAAAATACCTGAAATGTGTAAATTATTTATTTATTTATTCAATATTTATTAATTATTGTATAGCGTATTAGTGATAGTTGATATTTAAATTCTTCACGAGAAAAAATTCAAGATACTCGGAACTTAAAGCCAGGCTCTGTCTTGTTGCCAAAAGAATATAATTAAATTTCCTAAGTGGTACCAGTACTACTACCACTACCATCTACCACTACCATCGCGTTCACGGTCATCAACGGTCTGGGACGAATGTCGAATATAAAAAAATCGTGTTATCGTCGGGACTTTACTGACTGAACACGGTGATTGTTGATTCTATATATATTTTACTTTCTGTATTTTACGATTCTATATATATTCTAATAGAACAGCGTTTAGTTCTGACATCTTACATGCGGTGCTTTTGAGGCTATGTTACCTTTTCTTTATTTCCGCCGAATTCTGGAGGCATTGCATGTTGAGTGGCGGAACTCAACCCCGCGCTTTGCCTTTACACCAGAGCGAAGAAATGAAAATATTTAATTTAAAATTGAAATTGAAATAAATATTTAATTTCCATGAGTGAAGATAGAACACAAAACCAGTCGTGTTTACAGTCACACTTTGTGCCCCTGCGCCACGACTGGCCTCAATTTTTAGTACTTACGTATTTATCCATTTTCATCAGATTTCCTAACATGCTCATACAATATAGCCACTTTAATTCAAGTCGAGCTAACCTCAACTTTCGCTATAAAAAATTCATGAAGATCCGATGAAATATAGCTTTTGAAAAATAAAGGACGAGTAAATCTACCATATAATTTATTATTTAATATCTAATGCCCTTTAAATGAAATATTATACAGTACCTACTCAGACGCGTAAAATTCGGGCGGAAAGCGGAGAACAAAGTGTCTTGACACTACGTTTTCTTTGCCTTTCTAGTAAAAAATTGTTTTAGATTAGTAAGCATACTCTTCAGCTTTATAATATTACTAGCGGACGCGCGCAGCTTCGCTTGCTTATTTAGGGGTGAATTCTAATAAACCACGAAACATGTATACAATGAAATATTTTTAAGAGTCTATATTTCAAATTTTATAAAAATCGATGGCGATTTAAAGATTTTTCCATACAAACATTCAACCCCTTATTTGCACCCTTAGGGTGAGAATTCTAGAAAATCATGAAACACTTGTTCAATTAAATACTTTTAAAAATCTAAATTTCAAATTTTATAAAAATCGGTGCCGATTTAATTTTTTTTCCATACAAACTTTCAACCCCTATTTTACCCCTTTAGGGTTAAAATTTTTCAAAATCCCTTCTTAGTGGATGTCCAGATTACAAAAGTTAACATCTTTCCAAATTCCATGTTTCTACGCACAGCGGTTACGGTCAGTGAGGACAAGTCGTTTTATATATATAGATTATTGTTAGTACAGATAAGGCGAGCCATTGAAAAAATGAATCTGAATAGTAATTAACCAGGTAAAAGCCATTAAACGATGTACAACCGAAGTAGTATTGATTCGAAAGCATTTCTAATTCATCGAGCTTGCGCCATTTTGCAATGTTCTCGGCGCTGCTCATAAGCCACTCACTGGCGTAACCCACTTTAACTGTTCATTTGCTTACTCTACCTGTATATTAATGGATGACTTTTTTATATGGATTGCAACGATACATATGAATAATGAAAATATATATATGTATTGTATATAGTAAATTTATATGTTACTAGCTTTACTATATTTAAAGACTAGTGGACCCGACCGCGGCTACGCCCGCTTGAACTACCTATACAAATATTTATTAAATATATTTATGAAGTTATTTTTAGTTTTAAATAGAGAGATTCGTTAAGCAAACTCATTTTGGGTGACGTTTTCTAACAACAAGCTTTATAAATCGTTGCTTAGCAACGACGGTTGTTATTAACATGGCGGAATAAATTGCATGTCAAATTAATAAGTATTTTAATATATTGGTATATATCGAAAATAGTACAAATATGAGAAAAAAAAAGTATCCTATGTTCATCCCGAGACCCTCAAGTATCTCTATATGAGTATTTTATCACAATTAAATTAGCGGTTTGGCCCTGATTGCGTAAAAGACAGACAGACAGACAGAGTTACTTTCGAATTTATAATATAGGTATAGATTGTTTAGAAATAGACGAAGATTATTTAAGAATAGATAATGAAATACAATAATTTAAAAATTATAATCTATTATAGTCTCTCTCAAATTATTTAAGATCCTCCCGAATGGAAATCTAACCCACGATCAACCTCATATAGTTGCTTACCACGATAACGTCTTTCTCTATGAAATAAAATTTTGCACTAAATTTAATATGAAACACATTGACAATAATAAGTCGTCTCGTTCAAACTATAAACTTACGATGCCGATGTGGATATTGTAAATCATTGCTATGATCTGTTTATAGTCCATAAATAATAAGCCAAATGACGTAATTTCAGTTGAGATAACGATATAGCCAACTAAATCCCTTTCCCGATATACGTTACAAAATAAGTTTTCAAATTCGATCGAGAATTGTATACTAATTGAATAAAAATATAGTTTTTATTTTAGTCAATTTTAGTTCATTTAATCAATTGTATTACAATCTGGTATCAGTTACATATAATTATAATACAATTAAATATTTTAATTAAAGTTATAATTGAAATTGTTTATTTCTTGTAAAATTGTTAACTAATAGTTGTACAATGTCATCTATTCGAAAAGACCACTTAGACATTTCTCGTTCTGCGTTCTTGGCAGCAAACTACCAATAAATCTAATATATATATATTAGCATTCTTCTTAAAATACCTGGCTTATTTTTTTTTATGTAGACTTTTAATAAATACATAGGTACTTGCTACCCATACCCATATCAGGTGGGTTGTGTAAAAACTCGTAATCTGCCATTTTGTAGCGACGGCCATTTTGCTTTAAAAAAATTTATTGATTATATGTAATTTCATTGTCATCAGCACTGATGTTTAACGCCGAATTTCAGCTACACACTAAGAAGTCAGTCAATTTTAACTTTGTAAAAGTTGACATAGACTAACACACATCCTTACATGACAGGTTAAATAAGAAATTGAAATGAAATAAAAGTTTGTTATTGTTATTTTTCAGGCTTATTCTTTTTCCAGTTTCGCTGCCACTGTGCCACGATGCCCTCAAATATGTATGTAGAATATTAAAAGTAAACTTGAGAATGGCACGACAAGTGGCTGTATATCACAAATCGTTGTTCGCCGCGATTCATAATGACCTAGCAAAACTTAGGCCATTAAAAGTTTTGCTATTAGAAACTCCCTTTCTTATGTCTGTATTATATTCGATGCAGAGATATACAATGCCTTGTTGTCTTTAAAAGATTTCAATTATATTTTAGTCCAAAATTTTCAAAATAAGGGGTCCTAAAGATTTTTATTTTTTTTATTTTCTGCTGTAGAAAACAATGTTTCCTAAAGATTTGGATGAAACGGAGAACAGAGTGCTTTAATACTAGTTTTTTCTTTTACAAGAAGTGACAATATACATAATAAAAGTGAGAATAAAAGTAAAAAAGTCTATATCGTCGGCTTAGAGTGTAAGCCTACTACATCCGTTAAATTTGTTGTCGTTATGTATTCGCACATTTTTATTCCATTCAAAAGTGTTAAGAACTACAAAATTGATCTTTATTCTATTGCATATTCTAGAAAATAGAAATCAATTTATATAATGTATTTTTTTTCTAGTGATATACGTTTGTGTCGCCTGATAAAATTCGCTTAATAAGCTGTTAGCAGGTTTACACTCTAAGCCCACGATATCTTACTATTTTTAGAATCTTACTGTGCATTTCAACTAGCTAAGATTGGTGCTTCCGTCGTTTTGTTGTGTATGAACTATGGATATTTGATGCTTTACTTCCTACGAAAACAAATCTACCAAGTACCTACAGGTATATAATTTCGTATTTTATATATTATACTTTTTCCCACATACAAGGGTAAGCAGGAGAACCCTAGTGTTAACAAATTCCGTTCCTCGCTTTTCGATCTATTTTTGAGAAATGTGTTGAGTGGCGGAACTTAACGTCGCGTTTTATCCACCCGGAGAAATTAAATCATTCTCCTGAATGGCGAACGAACCCACATCTATCACACTTGCACACATACTTCTTTAACCGAAGACTGTAAAAAAAGGAGGTTATCAATTCGATTGTTGTTTTTCTTTTGTTATTCAACTAGTAAATTGTGGCGGTGGGTTCTGCTTCAATCTATATCACTAAATTGGGCAGAGAAATCACTCTACACGCTACTTTTCACACGTCCTTTAGGCACTAATTGTGAACTAATCTATTCTAATATTGTAAAGCTGAAGAGTTAGTTCAGTAGAACGTGAATACCTCGGGAGCTACTAGTTCGAAATGAAAAATTCTTTCTGTATCTGATACTCCAGTTATCGAGGAATTTTTAAGACATTGCGTATTGAGTGGCGGAATTCAACCCCGCGCTTTACTTTAAAAATTAGCTAAGACATAAAAGAGCTTAATTAGCCAAACTATATATGCTAATCTATCTATCTAGAAATAAGACAAAATAGAAGCATTAAATATGTTTCATGTAAAATGATTATAAAAGTCATCGCTTCATTAGCAAAGTGGCGGTTCAATCGTAAATCACAAGTGAGGAATTGTGAAACGTGTCTACTGGACAATCGCCAATAGTAGCTCGCGTCGCTCTGTGATATTAATATTGGTTAATGTCAGTCTGGTTTGCGAATGGATATATAGCGGTGTATAGCATTGTATAGCTTGTTATCGCGCTATTTATGTCATAGTGTAATTTGCGTGTTTTTAGGGTTCCGTATCCTTAAAATAAACAACGGAAGCCTTATAACATCACTTTATCTGTCAAGACCACTTTTTTAGACCTACACAAAAACTGGTTCTTTTTGTCTTTTGACCACGTTTGTTGCAGGTTTTAAAAAATGCACAATGATTTTATGATCATACCCGGCGTGATCATGAAGTTCTTCTTAAATCTTCAACCTCCTCTTTAAATCTTCTGTTATTCAAAGAATCTAATCTGTTATAAAGAAATACTTGTAAGCGACATAATTGTTTCGACTGTCTCCCTGTATCTTTTGTTTTATCTATCTATACTAATATAATAAAGTGGAAGAGTTTGTTTGTTTGTTTGTTTGTTTGTTTGTTTGAACGCTAAGATCTCTGGATCTACTGGTCCGATTTACTATGTTTTTGTTTTGTATGAAAGCTGCATTCTTCAGAAGTGCTATAGGCTATATAACATTACATTACACATAT
>JAKRZM010000543.1:336094-346456 GCA_036379175.1 Heliconius cydno galanthus
GTCGAAAGTTTGTATGAAACTTCGTTACTACAAATGCTAGAAGTCTCAAATTTTGCATAGACGTCACTAGGACGTAGTCATGGAGACAGAAATTAATAATAACATAGTTCACGCGGGTGTAACCGCGAGCGGACCGCTAGTTTATTTATATATTCTAATACTAAAATAAAAAATTACAAGAATTTAACAAGTAAAGCAACACGCAATATTTTAAACTATGGCTACAAATAAAATGTTACGACGAAAAGAACAATTTTAAATATAACGTGTAATTAATTTTGCGGCTTGGAATTTTAGTATTGTTGTTGGGCGCGAGCTGCAAATAGTCGCACCGCATGAAACCATTAAGCGAACTTTAGATTTCTTATCTCACAAAAATGTTAATTTTCTTTCTAATTTTCATTTAATACTTAATTTTTTTGTCCTTTTTCTTGGTTCACGCTGTATTCCACACATAGTAGGGTACCCAGAGGGAACCTGGAAACCAAACATTTAATTTCTTTTTTTTATTTCATTATGCTCAAGTTACGTAGAGTAACCAAGTAGATGAGGCAATCGTGGTATAATGAGACAGCGTCAGACTTTAAATGCGGTGGTGTATGTGTAAATAAGAAAATCGGGGCTATAAAGAAAATAAAGATAATAGTAGGCTCAGTTGCGATACAATAACAAAAATATTTTATTAAATTTTACTCACGTAACGTAAATTTTACTTATTACATAAGAATAAAAATGTTTTTGTAAAGAAAATTTATTTTCCCTGCAGGCAGTAATATGAAAATTAGGTTCAAATATTTCGTAAAAGATTTAACAAGGAATCCAACGGGAACGAATATAAAATGGTTGGAGCTTTTTATGAAAATCCGTGCTTTATTTCTCGGGAGATCATAAATTTAAATAAACATTCACCGTAGTTCTTAAATTTTATGTTTATATGGTTATGGTGAGAATTTGGACAGTTGTGGCGTGATGGGACTAATGATGGTGGAAGTGAGAACGAATCTTGTGGCTAATGTCAATGGAAAAAGTTAAAAGAAAAATTTAATTAAAAGCTAAAATTAACATATGTCAAAAATTAGGCCATGCATTGGGTGAGGAATGTCTTCACCTGCTGCTAAAGCAACAGAATTTTGAGTCAGAAAATGCGCCGAGAATCTTAAACTATTAAATTCATTACTCAATTCCTTCGGAAGAAGAGAATTACATAAGTTATTTCTTAATAGTTTCTAGTAGAAACGATTTGTGCCAGAAATATCAAACTGAATTGTCGAAGCATTCAGTGCATATCGATTAAGATATCGTTGAGGTATTCAATAATACCTTGAACATGCCAATTGCCTGTGGAATTTCATTTAGTGAATTTAACGCGTTCTTGTACAGAAATTGTCGTGTTTAAACTTTTATATTTATTTTTTTAGGTACGACAACCTAAACAAACAGTGGGCAGCGACTGACTGTAAACGTGACAGATGTGGGTTCGAATCCCACTTGGGGGAATTTTAACACCCAATGCCTCCAGAATTCGGTGGGATATGTAGAACGAAGTGTTTTAACACTAGGTTCCCCCCGCTTACCCTTTCTAATAGTCTTCCTATTCATTTTATATGTTTGTTGAAGCGTCAAGCAGATGGTTGAAAAAACTGCAGAGCGGTTCGTTTTTTATTTTCTTTCAAAATTGAAAGCGTTTGCGTAAAATTTAAAACGTGGAGGAAAACTGCTCAACTGTTACCTACTAGCACGACAGCTATTTATTCTTGTTTTGTTTCCGGTCTACACAAAAAAATGATACCAAATACCATATACATATTTACATTATATAGAACGTACTTAAAGAAAAGTTAAATTACTTTTTTTTACCTTCATTCTTTGTCCTGGATATAGCAGGATAAGCAAAGAACACCTAGCGTCCATACACTCCGTTGAGAGGCGGAACTAAACGCCATCTTATCAAAGCGAGGGATTGAAAATAATTTAAATATGTTCATTTCCCCCGAGAAGACTGCTTTCTGCATATAAGAAAACTAAATTTGTCATTTCGGGAAACCTTTCAGATAACACACAATATTTGGCTTTGTCACAAATTTGGTCCGGTAAACATTAACTAACAACTTTGCAACTCGAAACCCATATAAAACTTTAGTAAAGTTTAAGTAGACCACGGTCGTGATCTGTGTACACAACCCTAGGTACCAATTGGACTAGATTTACAAAATTCAACTTTTAAGCATCGGTATATGAAGCTTTATAAAAAATAGGTTCATGTTTTTTGCTGCGTAGCAGGGTAGGCAGAAGGAAAGTAGTGTTGAGACTCTCCGTTTCACATTCACCGCTCAGTTTTCGAGACATTGCATATTAAGTGGCGGATTTAAACGCTGCGCTTTATTGTAAACAGCAAGCAATAATTAATTCCCTTGAATGTGAATCGAGCCCACAAGCGTCATGTTTACAGTCAGACGATGGGCCATAGCGCCATGACGGCCTTACTTTTTACTTTGTTTAATTTCTCTACTAAGGTTTTGCTTTTGTTTGCTATAAGGCTCCTTTTAGTGTAAGGCTATAGACGAGGGCCTCTCTACCTACAGCACTGGGCCAGTCACAATGTTGCCAACGTAACGTCAATATTCTGTACATTTTCAATCTCACAGCATCCAATACATATTCAATTTATAAGCGTTGCTGAGAATTCAAAGGGAACTTTGATAGAGGCGATCGCTCTATAACATATTCTATACAAAAATATTGAAATCCTTGGTAAGTTAAGGTGACCTACCTAGGTCATACCCGGGTTAATATTTATATTTATTAAATGTTTGAGGCCATCATGATGCATGGGGTCTATCAGTAAATATGATGTTTGTGGGTTTATTTCGAAATCGTGGGAATACCTATACTATTTTCATTTTCCCGATCTAGCTAGACGAGGCGCGGCGTTGTGTTTTGCTGCTCTTAAAAACGGAGTATTGTGACACTAGGTTTTCGCTGCTATAGGCATGTGGGATATAGCGTAGAGCTGAAAATAATGCCAATTCCTACGTTTTACTCATGCGAAGAGAAAAAAGTGATGCTGGATTTTATTTTCCACTAACACAATTTTCCCAAAATGATGCGTAACTTATTACGTGATATGAGTGAGAAAAAAATAATGATTCTAATTTCGTTTGTCCAGAATATATTATCGCTTCTCAAACTGAATCACATTGTACAGTATGCCAATTCAAATTGTTACTGTATTCGCCGGAAATAAATCCGTAGCGCGAATGTTAATAATGTTACACCTAGCAGTCGCTAGTCGCTAGCCGTGACGCTGGCAGACCTCCAAACTATATAATAATTATCGTCATATTATTTCCACAAACTGTTATTTATTTCTTTGCTCATATTCTATTTTATTTACAGATACCTACCTACCTTCATAATAATAAAGATATGAAATATTTAAATTGTGTGTCTATTTATATGTTGGCAAAAATATTTTAATGTTATAGTTATAGGTAATAGTCGATTTTTTTAGAGATCGTCGAGGTATATGTGGAAGATACAAAAAATGTATGAACAAAAGATATTTCGATACTCCTAAAAATCAGTTATCTATCATGATAATCTCTTAAGTATATGAATTACACTGTTTATTCATTTTAGTCTTTTAAGGCACTAAAACAATTTTCGTTCTGGTGACGCAAATAGTTTGATACGATAAGAATNTTCTACGCACAGCGGTTACGGCTGTGCGTGCGTCTTACCTCAGTTAGTGAGGACAAGTCCTTTTATATATATAGATAGTAGTTTTTTTTAGAAATCGTCGAGGTATGGACAACATCTGGCTATGGATTGGATTCCCATTTAATGATTATATTTATTTTTATTTCCTTGCTTTAGTAGCCAAAGTGAGTTGAGTTTCGGCACTCAACACGCTATGTCTCAAAAATTGAGCAGGAAGTGAGAAAAGACGTGCCTTAACATTAGTTTCACTTGACTTAACATTAGGTTTATGAGGTTGGATACCTTATAGGCCCATATATGTGGAAGATGCAAAAAATGAATGAAGAAAAGATATTTCGATACTCCAAAAAATCAGTTATCTATTATGATAATCTCTTAAGTATATGAATTACACTGTTTATTCATTTTAGTCTTTTAAGGCACTAAAACAATTTTCGTTCTGGTGACGCAAATAGTTTGATACGATAAGAATTCTATTACTATATAATTTTATTTAGTTTTTTAATGTGTGTGAACGAGTTAATAGCTAAAATTAAAAGTGACTTTTCCCAAAATATTAAAACATTTTTTAAGTATTATTGGTGGCAGTTTTAAAATTAATATTTAATGCGGTGAAGTATAAAAGTATTGTATGCAAAAACTAGCTTAAATCTAAACCCAGCTTGATTAACAGAGGTACGTGTGTGTAAATCATCAATTGTGAAATTTATACATTGTATAAATGAATTATGGATGTTTGATGATGGGTGCAAATCGAACCCACCACCATCGCGGGGTACTTTCTCCCTATGGTGATGGTGTTCATTTCCTTAATAAACACCAAAAACTTCTACCTAGGGTACCTAGTGTTTTTCGTTTACGTTTACCCATTCACGAGACATTGTATCTTGAGTGGTGGAAATCAACGCTGTATTTTGTCTTGTCGATTTGAACCCACTACCACTGCAGAGTTCATCTCCCTGGTGGTGATAACATCCTTTAACATAATGAACATCAAAAACCTGTAGGCACGGTATACTTCGTATAACAGACGTTGGAAACTATCGTAGTCTATTGTACGCGCGATGGTATCGTCGTATCCGACGTGTTGCGCTCAAAGCGTGTCACTACAGGTGGGTGAAGTACTAAAGTAACTAGCTCTAAATTGTAATATAGTTTGTTTTTTTTTATGTTTAAGTATCTGTTTTTGTTTACTTGGATTGCGTGCTTTCAATACGCCAGAATGTGCAGAAACTAACGCCATTTTTTTTTCTTATTGAATTGCGAATAAAGTTCTTCTCTTGGATCCATTTCGTTCGTTGTAATAATTTAAGGCTATTACAGTTTACTTTTTTTAATATAAAATATCCATGATCGATCTATGGCATTCTATTTTGTCCAGCAAAATTAGTCTTTCCAACGAATTTTTATTCCTAGTTATGTTCATATTTCAAACCTTTTCTAAAAAAGGTTCTGTTTTGTCTCTTATTTTATGGCTTTTAGGCGTGCAAGTTGAGCACTGTTTATTTCGTCAATAATCTAGAAAAGATACTTTTTTTTAATAAATAAAGATCTTTTAATTTCAGTGTTATTTCAATATACTAAACAATATTTAGCATTTGATGAACGAATAAACTTATCTCAGCGTATTGTACTCGTATTCTGTGTCAGGTTCGCGACTGTACGCTGTTTACTTATATAATCTAAATGTGCTGAATACATTTGTACTAGTAACGTCTGTGTGTCCAACTCATGTAAACGTTGCAAAATGCGCTAAAAATAATTTATAATTAATAAATCTCACCTCTCAATCTTCTTCCTCCTGGCATTAATCCCGACTATTGCCAGGGTCTGCCTTCCTACTCAACCTACTCCACTTTGCACGGTCTTTTGCGTCCTCATAAATTATCAGAAGTTCATATCTGTCCAAAGCAAAGTTATTATAAAGCATTCATAAATCTACAATGTACTAATCGCCAAAGTAGATATAGATCTAGTTCCAAACCTCACAAAGCATGAAGTTCAATTAAAGTTGGACTTCAATCAGTTGAAATATTCTTGTTACGTAGGCTGTGCGGCCATACACGGCTTAGTAGAGGTAATGCTGTTAGTGCGAGCGAGAATTCAACACGGTATGCATGGTATGACATATGATCTGATTCTGTATGAGGTGGTGGGGCACGCTGTACACATCAGGGTAGGCAGAAGGAACCTAGCGCTCACTGCTTTCCACCGATTTCTAGAGACATTGTGTAATTGAGCGAAGCGCTCAAGTGGAATCAAAGAAAGATACGTCAGATATAGACCTTAAATTCATAACTTTCATAGAACATGTAAACTGTAAGAAGTATTTTTCGATACCCCCATTGAAAGATGACGTACAAAGTAAAAGTTAAATCTTTTAAAACATATATTTAGCTATACATTTGTTAGTAATTCAATTACTTCGGAAACGGTAACGATGCAATATCGTTCAATCTATCTCCCGGCAACCTGAAAAAATGACACACTTCAATAGCCTTCTGTCCATTAGGGTTGATTAGCTTTGAAGTAGTATTCGAATTTCAATTTTGTTACTTTGCTACGTTTTTTTTATTTTTATTTTTTTCTTTTTAATCTGTATTTTTTTCCTTTTTAAAGGAGCTTTGAGGAAAGTATAAAATATTTGTTTTTTTTTAGCTTCACGTTACTGGATGCCTCATATAGCAGGGTAGACACTGGACAGAGAATGTGTAGTGCTGAGAAACTCCGATCCCCACTCACCGCCCAATTTTCGAGATATTTAGTGTTGAGTGGCGGAACTCTACACTGCGCTTTGTTCTTTCTTTGAAGTGGGGATCGAACCTACAACTGTCGCGTTTTCAGTCAGACATTACGTCATGGTGGCCTGAAATATTTCTTGTATTGTACATTTTGTTGTGTTTGCGAGTAAATTTATATCTGGTTCAGTTCAATTTTTAACTATGGCATGGTATGTATGCTGCTTTTACAAAATGTAATATAAATTGAAAATAATTCACAAACATTCTTTAGATTTTTTTTTTATTAATTAAAATTGTATTGATTGTTCTTTAGTTATTAGTATTAATAGTTTATCGATTTATTTTTCTTTTTAAAACAAATGAATTCAATAATTTATATAGGATTTACTTCCTTTAAAAATATATAATAATCCATAAAATTATTAGTTTTAACACAATTACATTGACCCTAGTAGAGTAGGTAGCTATGTCATACCACTTTTGCTTCATCCACTGCCATCGACCTCTTTATATATACCCTCAGGGGAATCTTCATGCTTTTACCTTACCTTCCTCCAGTAGGTATAATCGAGTGTGTTTCCTTCCAAAGGTCAGCTGTGAAGCCCGTTTATCCATTTTATTACTCACTCTTGGATCGTATGTCAGAAAGCAAAATTCTTTCGAAAGTCGATTTCGATATGTGAAATCTATACTAATATAATAAAGCGGAAGAGTTTGTTTGTTTGTTTGTTTGTTTGTTTGTTTGTTTGTTTGTTCGCTAAGATCTCTGGATCTACTGGATCGATTTACTTTGTTTTTGTTTTGTATGAAAGCTGCATTCTTCAGAAGTGCTATAGGCTATATAATATTACATTACACATATATACTAATAAATTAAAATACTTTCTAATTTGACATGCAATTTATTCTGCCATGTTAATAACAACCGTCGTCGCTACGCGACCGCGTTCGTTACCGCGTCATTTTGATATTCATCCTTATGAAAATAAATATAATAGTCACTTTTAGCATTTCATCTAGATTGAAATTATATTTCTATAGAAATTAAATTCTTATATTTCAAGCAGGCGTAGCCGCGTCCGGGTCCGCTAGTATACTATATATGTAGATTCGTCATCAATACTCTGTTTTTCAGTTACTCCATATTTTAAATAAGTATGTATTATTTTATATAATACACTTTTATATATATATATGTTAAACGTTATGTCTATTTTTTTTTCTAGAACTGATTAATTTATTTAAATGTATTCAGTTAACTTCTGCATCTGTCGAAGTACTGTTTCATACATAGCAGATGGGAATCAAGTGTTAAGACTCTCCGCTTCCATTAACTTTCGTTCCCCACTTTCCACTGAATTCTGGAGACACTGTGTGTGGAGTACTGGAATTCAACGACAGAAAAATAAAGTTATGCAGTTAAATAAAGTATTTTATCATTTCCCATTCAAATAGCACAAGTGGTTCGTTTAAATGAACTACTAAAAAGCAGTTTTAAATATACCAAGTAATAGAAATATGAAAATTTCATATAATTAGCTTTCATAAGAGATTTCTCAATAGAAAATTAAATATACTTACTTCAATCGTTCAACCCTGAAAGCTGTGACTAATGACCCGTTTTGCATGAAAGGTTAGCGAATATAAATCTAGATGTTTATATTTTTTATGATATAAGTTTTGACTGACTTGACATTGTAACTTTTAGAATCTTTACTAGAATGCCAGAGTGGAAATACATATATTTTTTATTAATTCTATAGGTTAATGTCTAAATATTATCAATATTTGTATTTTGGATGGATTTTCAATTTTTTTATTTATCTATTAGATTTATTTATTAGATTTACAATTTTTTTTTGTTGTATAGGCACTGCGTGTTGGGTACGGAACTCCGCGTTTTACCTCGAGACCAGAGCGACGAAATGAAAATATTAAATATTTAATTTTTCGAGTAGGAATCGAACCCACAAGCTGTTACACGTTTACAATTACACGCTTGCGCCACGAGTGGCCTCTTTTAATGGGTAATAAAGTCTATTGGCAACCCTAACATGGTATGGCCGTACTACAATATCGTTAATGGGATTTCAGGCTGCATTTTATATTATGGGGTAATGTAATGGCTGATTGCATTACCTATATTAATGCAATTTTCAAGATTACCTTCGCCTCGACAATAGAACGTTATTGAATTCGTATTCGTATTCGTAGGTAGGTGTTTAGAAAAGAAATACTGTAAATTTAAAATATTGTTCGCTCTTTTATTATTTTTGTCTATTGTTTCGCTTTTTTATTTTTTTTTGTAAATAGCTTTTTAACATAAAATTTAGCTTATGTTAAAATTTGTAAAAGAGTTATTCCTATTTATTGTTTTCATAATTATTCAGTTAACCTTTTCATTACTTAAAAAAAAGTATATTTTTATCTGTACGGTACTTCCCGCATAAAACAGAGTAGCCAGAGGGAACCTAATGATAAGACACTCTGTTTCCCACGTTCAGTCAAATGTTCAAAACATTGGAAGTTAAGTAACGGAACTCAACAGCGTACTTAATCTTATTGTCAGAGCGGGGAAATTAAAAAATATCCAATCTCTCGATTGAGAATCGAACCCAAGACGACCTAAAGAGTTACAATTATTAAATATTATTCTCTGTAACAGAGAAATAAAATCATTATTTTTTTACTCCCAACATGGTACTTTGTCTAACAAAAAGTAAAGGATTTCCGCTTATTTTTAGCAATGTTGTCCCCACGGATTAAGGGTAACTCTGTTTGAATACGCAATACATGAAAAACTTTTTCATTACATTAAAGGATTTGAAAGGCTTTGAACATTTATATTTTGCCTTGGCGTCGTTGCTCGTTACTAATGGAATAATATGACGAGAAATTAGATCTTTTTATTAATTAATTATTTTTATTTTTTAAATCCGTCTTTTTTTCGTAGAAATTATTACAAAAAACGTAACTCTTTGAATCTACATTCTTTATTAGAGAATAGAACTCATTGCTTGTGTTTGTATTTTCCATGTCATACACTGTGGAGGTCTTCAAATATAGAGTTAAAGGGTATTTTGTAGGCAAGCATGTATCACGGAGGACCGCATCAACATTGAACAACAGGATTGACGCCTATTTCAATATAAAAGAAAGATATCTTTTATTATATATAAGCTAGAAAAAGCACGGCATTGAGGGCACCCCGGCGATATTTGGGCGGAAAGTGGAGGGCGGAGTATAGATATTGAAAAATAACAGAGTTGGTCGGCACAATGCGTGCCTGTGAAACACGACGGTTGTGGATTCTATTCCCACTCGAAAAAAAAAAAATTCATATTGTCGCTTTGGTAACAAAGATATTATTAGTATTTTTAATGATTTTCTTTGTTATCATCTATAATTGTTAAACGAAAATGTTAACGTATACAAAATAAGATGTTTTTATTTAAGCCATGTATGTGTAGATATATTAAATGTACATGATTAAATTATAATTTATCTTGTTACAGGGGTTTCGGGAAACAAGGGTTCCAGTGTCAAGGTGAGGCTTTTCGAAATTTAATTCGCGGTGAAAACAATTTATTGTGAAGGTAACTTAGCGGGTGTCGTTATGAATTATCTTTTACTTAATAACTAGGGTAAGTTAGGGAATCTTTCATTAATATAATATTCAAAGTATGAAAATAGGTAAAGGCTTAGTCGTGCAAACTTTTCATATTAATGACCTCTTTCAAAGTTAATTATTTTGTAGGGATTTACTAAGCAGACATAGCGCAGCGATGAGTTCGACCACTCAGCCCGCTGTCTCGAAAATTGTAATATATTTCAAACCCACACCTAAGAAATTAATCAAGGTACCTCAACAGTTTGGACGTAGGATTTTTTTTTCATTTCA
>JAKRZM010000543.1:346626-370469 GCA_036379175.1 Heliconius cydno galanthus
AAAAACCATCACAGGCTGTTGGTTTTTGCGATATTTTTTAAAATCAATATAATATGAAAAATACATGACAAAGATTTTTTTATATATTTTTCTAATAACTGTCACGACTTGGTCTATCACCTGGTTTCGTTTTATCGTTGACTCCTGGGACATCCTGTATATATATATATATAAAGATTTATAACATAAGCCGTAACAAAAACAATATAAAATTGCAGTATGCAGCTTCGTGGTGCACAAGAGATGTCACGAATACGTCACTTTCACGTGCCCTGGCGCAGACAAAGGCGCGGATTCAGACGTAAGTTTATTTTTTTTTATTATAATAATTAAAAAAATAATATATTTCCTTTAAAAATATAAAATTAAATCATTATATAAACATATGTTGTAATCTGTGTATTACATATTTATATTAATCGAATTATGTCGACCGCCATACAGTGAAGTTATAAGAAAAGGAAACTAGAGTTATTTGTCGCTATAAGTTAAGGATTGTTTATGTAAAACGGACTAAAAAGATTATATTTATGTTTTAATACAAGTATTTTAGAATAAACTTAACAATGGACTACGAGTATTAATATTTTTTTTAGTTATGTTAGGGATGAAAAGGGTATTTATAATAGTTTTTTGTTAATATTGTGCTTTTTCAAATTGTGTTCAGAATATTTTTTTAGGGTCCTCATTTTACTTATGGAATTATTCCCTATTTCCACGATATATGATTTATTTTTATTGCTATCTGTGATCCGTACATATTTTCTTGTTTTTTTTTATTGAATAATTTTATTGATTATTTTGTTTGAAAAATTGGCTTTTTCATTTTTGGCAGTTAATTGTTTTTGTCATCACCACTTTAAGTGGTTTCATTTAAAGTGGTGATGACAAAAACACTCTGTATACAGATATATTACATTCAGATCGATCACTGTCACGTGTAAAAAGTATTCAATTAAAAAATATACTTTCCAAGCCCCAGATAAAAAATGTACCAATATTTCTTTTAAATTATAGGAGCACACGGGCGTTTAATTAAAGTTTTTTTTCACCATTCGCATAATCGATTCTATTAATCAACTCGATGATCGAATCGAGTAGAAAAATATTAAATTGCTACCTTTTAATAAAAGGGGGATGAAAATCTCTGTGTTGCCTTTTAATGGAGTGGTTTGCAAAAGTTAAATTAGATTTTGTAGGTTCGATCGTCACTCTAATGACACTAGCATAAAAATACAAAAATAAAAAACAGCGTTTTCTGCATAACCAGATAGGTCAAGGGAACCTAGTACTGAACTTAAGACATTCCTTTCTCCACTTTCCGATTAATTTTCGGCTCATCGTATGTTGATAGCACGTAACTCAGCGCCGCGCTCTATCTACCAGCGCAGAAAATGAATGTAATTGAAATATTATAATTTCTCTGAATAGGAATTGAATCCACAACCATTGCGTTATAGTAGTCGCAAAGTGCCACGATGGCCTCGATATTTTTTTTTTACTTGACATAAATCCTATAAAGTATGCGTACAAAGTCGTGTGTTACTTTTTATTCTGATCCATCAAGTTTTCCCGTTGAGTAATTGAATAATCGACGCAAATTGAATTTTCGCCGTCGATCACCAAGCTGGTGTGGTCTGGCATAATATTATCTTGGAAATTATTAAGACCATGTAAACATATCTTATGTTATCTATAACTCCATTTTCTATTATATATATAGTAAATAAACAAAATATTTGCCCGTCGCTGTGGACAGCGTGTGAATTATTAACATTTAAAATAAAAATAATTCTCTTCTAATCTCAGTACTGGATCAGTATTTCCCTGGAATCCATTAAGGCTTTTTTTAATTAAAGTTAATGGCTCACAGACTATCCTTCTTAAATATTTATTATTATTAGTCCCCTAATCCAAGGTTGCGTATTCTTTTAATTTCTTAAGTAAAACTTGAGCTTTTATAAAATTATATTCTGCTTTAAGCGTAGCCTTTTAAGGGTTTTCATAATAATTGTTAAATGTGTTTATTATTACAAATAAAATGATTATTATACATGTTTCTTGGTGAAATTTTTTAATGAGTTGAGTTAAGCTTTCCCTTTCTTTCTTTGATTAATTTTAAAAGATCGGTCAAACACGAGTTGGACTCGGTCACCGAGGGAGTACCGATTTCAGAATTGTACGTCAACGGGAAGTCTACATCTTAGAAAAATTGACAAACTTAAGTATGCATTCATTTTGTATGAAATGAACTACAATTATAAATTTGTAATAGTTTTTATCTGTTATATAAATATTATATATGTATTGTAAATTCTCGTTTCCTGCCAAATTTCATTATTGTAGGGAAGTACTCTATAGGTTTTGACTACGCAGCGAATTTCATACAAAATACAGCGCAAATATTTCACCAGACGTAATGCAAACATTAAAGATTTACTAATTAAGCATGTTTGTATAAGATTATATATGAAAATAATCTCAACGTTTATTTTCAAGAATATGTCAAAAATAACTACAGCTATAATAGTTTTGTACTAAAACAAGAAAAAGTAACGAAACTTTGAAATGGATTGATTTTGCAAGACCGCCCAGTCCCTAGTCAGTGCTGTCAATTTTACTATGCAATGTAATTTAATTTTATCGTGAACTGAGGCGCCACTCGTTAGGCTAACATGTACCTACACTTTTATTTATCTCCTGTAACTTTTTCCTGGATATTAATGTTTCTTTCTTTTATACTGCAGGGTAGGCAAATGGAGCCCAGTGTTAAAACTCTCCGTTTCCCAGTTTTCGTAAAATATTCGAGACATTAGTGGAACTCGATACATATTAGAGAGAATATGACTCCCAAAGCTCTTAGGCAAGTTAATAAGAAAAATATATAACACAATGTTGTTTCAATTTAATTAAATTTCAAGATCTCACCAATTCTATCTTCATTATTCTCAAACCTATTTTGCCATAAGCAAACAGAATGGCCCAAATTTTCGACATCATTAATTCGTACCATTGTGTTGAATATCGTATGAATTACGTATTTGCCTAATAAAGGAGCGTATACAAATGTTATTTGAAGGTTTACACATAGAGAGATAGAGGTTCCCTGGCCCTCATCCTCTTTGGATTACTATTGCTATTGTAATGGATGTATAGAAACGAATCATCCACTCAGAAGGTTATCGTGTGAAGTAGACCTTGTAGATCTTTGGACAAGAGGTCTACATATTGGAAGATCACGAGGCATCGTCTGCTTGTACACCTGATGGTTATAGGTCCGATCCACCCTCGGAGGAGTGATGAAACCAAAATTTTTACCGCTGTGATTTTTAGAAAATCCGGGAACAGAGTGTCATAAGACTAGGCCCCTTCTGTATATCTGGTATATGCGTAAAAAAATGTTTGTAATTATTTATAATGTAATAATTTTAAACGTAGCCGGATTAAATAAAAAAATAATTTATGTTAAAATTTCTATTGAACTTAGGGCAACTTTCTTTTCCCCGTTCTTGTAGATAAATATTTTATTACATTGGAAGTGTATTATTTTTCGAACTATTAGCTTTATAGCATTTTCTTACTACCAATATCATGGTGCATATCTGTGACACACAGACATACAGAAGTAATCTATAAGAATTCCGATTTTTGTCACAAATTAAGAGAAATCACTTTTGAATCATAAAAAAGAAAACAGATTATTGTCATAGATACCTCGTAGGTACCTGAAGATCAGTTCCATTGACCTGTATGTTAAAAACCCATATTTAGGCAATACAAAAACAATATAAGCCGCGACCGACCGCTGCCAGACATTTAATAAATATTCAACAGAGTATAATTAAAGTAGAGTACTTGATCGAACATGTACACGCTACGGCGACACGCCACACTATTATTATAATTATTGCGAATATCATATATATTATGTACTTACTTATATTTTATAAAATGTGTTTTAATTTTATATTTTTATGCAGTTTTTATTTATTTATTTCAGCAGCAACGTTGATATTTTAAAACTAAGCTTTGACTTTTTATCTTTTTTTTAATATATCTATACTAATATAATAAAGCGGAAATATAAACTAATATATTTTATAGTACTTTCTAATTTGACATGCAATTTATTCTGCCATGTTAATAACAACCGTCGCGTCGCTACGCAACCGTTACCGCGACATTTTGATATTCACCCTTATGAAAATAAATATAAGAGTCACTTTTAGCATTTTATCTAGATTGAAATTATAGTTTACTGTATAACATTCTAANCCAAAGTGTCTCAGCGGGTAGGACTTTATACACATTTATCGTATTTATGTTAATTTACATAAGAATGTACAAATAATAAACTATATATAAACCTTCCCTGAGAAATACTCGACCTAATGGTGAAAACCGCATAAAAATCTGTTGGGTGGTTTAGAAGAAGAAGAGTTAGAAAGTTCAGACAGACACGAAAAGCGACTTTGTTTTATAAGATATATATATATATATATATATATATATGTATTTTTTACCTTCAAGCCCCTACTGTACGCGTACATCTTTATAAGTTTAAAACAATAATTTATATCTTTTAAAGGAAGAATTGACCTGGATACTAAATAAAAGATTGAGCTAACAAAGAGATAGTGTACGAATATAAAATTTAAGGCATTCATAATTAAATTCCCCTTTATCTTTGTAAATTCACAAAGTAAATAAAATAAGTAGAGTTGCTTAATTATGTAAAATGCAATTAACCTTATACTATAGAGAAACTACATTGTTTTTGTCTTTCTGACATAATTGAATGGTTTTTTTCTGATGCGCACTACATTTCACATAGGTTATTTAAACTTGAATGAGGCGGATAAACGGCGGACCTAAACTCCGCGCTTTGTCATAACAGAACAGGAGAATAAAAATAATTGAAATATCCCCTCCCCTCCGAGTGGGTATTGAACCCAGAAATATCGCTGGTCCACTGGGCCCCAATAACAAATTTGTATAATAAACTCTTTTATAACAGACTGCAGTCACTTTTTGTCATTAAGATAAAATATCTAAAGCAAATGAAATGAAAACCACAAAGGAGGATTTGTGTAGGAAGATAAGACAGTAAAACGTTTTTTTGAGTGACGATTTGAGTCGACATCGAGTTATAATGTTGTAAATGTTTGCTCAAAATTTTATTTACATAAATTAGCTCCACGCTGTATCCCGCACACAGAAGGGTAGGCAGTGGGTATCTAGTGTTAAGACACTGCGTTCCCCACTTTCTGCTCAATTCTGGGGAGATTGCGTGTTGAGTGGCAGAACTCAACGCCACGCTTTTGCCTCGAAAATGTTGCAGTACGTCTGCGAAATATCTTAACGTTAAATTAGCTCTGCTCGTTCCCTATACACGCAAAAGGGCAAAAAAATAAAAATAAACAGATACTAATGAAATAAATACAAAATGATGATTTATAAATTCATTTCTCTGATTTTTACAGCTAAAACTTCCAAACATAAGTTATTTATATTCTGAATATATTTGATTTTTGTATGCAAAATAGTCTTAAAGGCCAATGAATAATAATAATCTCGTAATGTAAATTACACTTTGATGTACATTAGACATCACTGAAAGCGTGTGTTGCTCACACGCTGTAATTAATTACAGAGGACGTCACTTATTAATTATTATTAAAGCAGTGGAAGCTAGCGGACTAGAAATAAAAATAAACATACCTAAGGTGAAACGTATTATTTTACATTACTTAATTGTGAAATTTACTTAAATATTAAAAAAATATGTGGCGATTATGGGTTCGATTCCCACGAGGGGGAATGAATAACTCGCTCAAGTAAGATAGCGGTGCGAGGGGATCAGAGTGTTTGAACGCTAGATTCTTTCTGCCTATCCTCTTATATGCGGAATACAGCGTGCAGCTCCAACAATTTATGTACCTACATATTTTATAAAATATTATTTTATTTACTTACCGCCCAGTTTGAAACATTACCTCTCAGCAGAGCTCGCAGAAAACTCAGTTGCGTGCTTTATCTATCAAAAGGAGGATGAAAATATCCTATATTCTTCCCTCGGGGATTGAAGCCACAACCAGCCACAATCAGGATTATACAGGAAAACGCTGTTCCACCACGCCACAATGGCCTCAACATTTTTTCAAGTGATTAAAACCTTCACCAAATTACTGACCAAAAGGAAAATTGTAACTCGGAACAGGTACCCTTCTGTCGGAGAGTGTCGAACTAACTTTTACCGAATCTAATAAAAAGTTTTCTTAACGTAGACATTATTGACGAAGTTTTTACACCTAGTGAAGAAATATTTACAGCGGTAAATAACTTTGTTTATTTTCTTTTTACATTAAAAAGTTCTCGGCTTAAAGACTTTCGAGATTTTTATATCTTATTCTGGTGAAAGTTCATATAGCGGACTTCTTAATTTATGTTGAATAACTTTAGAAATACTTTAAGTACAATATTTTTTAAAAAGAATACATCAAAAGTTTACTATTTTCATGATCGATTTAAAAGTGTAATTTTTTGTCATATTTGTCTATTAACATGTTGGTTACACACGTACGGCGTATTACGGCGGTTTTTAAAATTTGCGCGTGTAATAGTAAACTCCATAGATATTCTTTGGTTTTTCGCTTAGGTTTAAACAGAGGAAACCTAGTGCTAGGACACTCCGTTCCCCATTTTTCACTGAATTTTTCAGGCGTAACGGCACTTAACAGAGTTAGAACTCTACGCCGCGCTTTTGCCTTGGTAACATAGCAAAAAAATAAAAATATTCATAAATAATAATTCACTACCAAGAGTGAAAAACAATCCCACAACCGTCGAGTTACTGTCATACACTTGCCTCTGCGCTACGATGACCTGAATTTTTTTGTACCTTAGCTAAGGAAAACGATAAGAAACATTATCTCGTGCAGTATTTGTACTTATTACCTATTGAAACACCTACTTATTGAAAAAAAAACGAATTTATTTTTCATATATATACATTTGTATTGACTATTTTTGTTGGTCTCGCGTAGCATTAAACTCGTGTAAACATGTCAGTCAGGCAGTAAACATGGGGAAGCGGGAACATCACTATTAACTAAACGTCACAACATAATTCACTTTGAAAGATATCGTACGGTCACCATATAAATTTATTTTGGGTCGTCCTGAATTCATATAAGCACATATATTAACATTTCTGACAGATTTACACCTGTGACATTGAGAATTTTAATGAATCCTGTCGTATGCTAGCTACCTTGACGGCACAGGTAGTTTGTTTTCGGGTAGGATTTTTAGTTATTGTGACAGTAAAAATAATTGGTTATATAGTACCTAGTAGGTTCTAAGAGCTCTTGAAACATGCTTTTTGTAACTCGCAATCATTTTGTGTTTGTGTGTTTTTGTGTATATCTGTGCATTTTTTAAAACTTTAAACATCATAGCAATGTGAGGCTTACTAAAAATTTATGGCATTTCATTACTTTTCGAATTTTCAAGACCAATTGCTTATTGGGTGGCGGTACCTAATTGCCTTAGTAGGCAAGCCTTTTATGTTGTCTATAGGAAAGATTTATTCGGAAGAAAATCCCGAATAAAGGCTCAATCCACGACTGCGGGAGGAGGTGGACGTCCTTTGTTTGTTCTCAGCTTAACTTTTAAACTATAACGTAAATACGTAGGTTTTAGCCTATATATAATGAAGTACAAATATAAAGTAATAAATAAGTAATACTAAATCTTCGAATGCTTTACAGAAAGTATTAAGTAGGTATATATTATACAAATAATAGAACAGAAACAGGCCCTTCTTGATGGTAGAATCCAGAAACATTGTTCCTGGACTCGAACCCTGTACCGAGACAAATAGATTCAACGACAATTCATGAAAATGAAACGAAAATATCAAAATGAAACTAAAGAATCAAGATTAAAATAGTTACCTAAATGTTCCTATCCATTACTGTTTGTCATTACAACAATGACTAGGGCTTTCAGATAAAAAGTTGTGACCTCGTTCGAACGGAACGACTGTCCTAAAATAGTGCTTTGACTATGATTAATTACTTCCGTTATGTCGTTTTATGGATATAGATATATATGAGGAAAATCAGTGTACCAATATTTTTCATTAATTCATCTTCAAAATATAAAGCTTATAAATGGAAATAGATATTTTTTTGTTTTTGAATTTATGAAAAGTAATAAAAGTATAAGTGCTATTTAATTTCAATCAATAACATTTAAAACTGTTTTTTTAATACATAACACAGAAAATTTAAATAAAAAAAAATGACTTTAAAAGAAATTATACAAAAAAAATTATATAGTTCAACTTAATTCCCACGTAAGAAGTTTTCAAATGTTTCTAACCGTTTATCGAACAGGACACCCGTACCCGTCACAACTTCCGCGCATGCACATATTCCTCACCGACATTCTGCGATCACTGCGGGTCGCTCCTCTACGGGCTGATCCATCAAGGGCTCAAGTGTCAAGGTACAATGAGATCAACTGCGCTGCAACAAAACACTACTGCTTACTGCAACTAATACGCTTTTTCTTCGATTTTATCTTTAACTTTATTTACAGCTTGGTGGTGATTCACGCTTTTATCATCTTCTAACATCTAGTTTTCACAGGCTACTGATATTTTCATCCTAATTTTTGTATACTGGCTCATTATTTGCAGTATTAATCACATTCTGTTCTTGCAAAGGCCGCGTACGCCCCTCACAAATGGAACACGTGGACGTTTCTTGCCCCGACATTTTGTGATCATTGTGGTACAATGCTCCATGGTATCGCGCACCAAGGATTTAAATGCGGAGGTATACTCTTGGGTATAAGAATGGGCCCTAGAGGAACTTACTTCCTCAAGTCACCCCCTAGCGGCAGACAATACGGGATCTGCTCAGTCACGGTGTTGTAGTTGTCTGCATACTGCATAATGTGTGAAAATAAGAAAGTCATAATTTTGATTTAAATATTAAAAAATCCCTTTCTACTGAATGTGGAAATTCAGCGAATATTAAAAGTCAACCAATTTAAAGGTGAAATAGAAACGATCCCTGCACGATTCAATTAATGGATATCCGGATTGATCCTGTTTCAATATTGATTAAATTGGCCCAGAGCTGAGGCGACTAACTGATTTTAATAAATGTAATATTCCTTACTGTTCTTCCATACAATTGGTGTTCTAGAAAGCATTCATTACTTGTGTGGCACTGCATCGTATGCATGATCTATGTCCATTGATGTCATGTTACAATAACTTTTAAATTTCTTTTTCGATTTTATTGTAAAAAATAAACTAATTATTGGCTTTTTTTAAATATTTTTAACAATATTATGTATATGTTGTCTTGCATGATTTCCATTGGTGTTTTTACCTAAGTTATAAATCTGAAATATAAATTTTACGATTTTTTACAATTTAAAGGTGGGTTGTTCATTATTATATCATTTACATTTAATTTGCACATAAAAACGATTTCTCATAACTTAAAAGCTTAATTTTGTTATTTTACATGAAAAACGGCCGGGCAAGGACCAAACTCAACGTGCAAATAATGAAAACAAATTTATGCACAATCAGAAGTCAATTTCACGCGCTGGTGACCTTTATTTTTTGAGCCAGCGTCCATTTTTCATATCGCGCTCGTTTTTTGAGTTGATATTTTTTATATACTATGTATATTAAGATCTATTACTTTGAGTATACTGTAATTTTTCAAACAAGGACCATTTTTAGTTAATTGTACATGATATGGCTTATTTGATGCAATAATTCCTATAATATATTTTGAAATATTGAAGGAGATAAAATCGAAAAAGAATCTAAATAGTCTTTCCATATGCATATTTAACTTTACTCTAAAAATAACTAAGTATATAATTGTTCCACCAAATAAGCCATATGTTAGCTTTTAATATGCAAATATTTAAAAAACTGTCAAAACAATTGCCCTAATAAAATTTTTCGTATAGCATGTGACATGAACGTGCACAAACGATGTGAGGAATCCGTACCGAATCTCTGCGGTTGCGACCACACCGAGCGACGCGGGCGCATACAACTATCCGTTTCTTGCCAAGGGAATAAACTTACTGTTGTTGGTATGTACATACATATATCTTTTTTATTTTTGCAGTGTAAGCAGGGGGAACCTAATGTTAAAACACTGCGTTCCCACTTTTCTTCGGAATTTCTAAGACATTTTGCGTGTAGTGGCGGAAGTCGACGCGCGCTTTGTCTTGTTACCAAAAAAAATTAAATATTTTCCCCCTAATCATTATTAAATCCATAACCGACGCTATTCCAGTCACTAGCTGTGCCACTACGCCACGACGGCCTCACATTATTAAAGATATAAGAAAAGAAGACCATAATTATGATTTGACACCAAATTTCCTTTTTCATATAGATTTGAGATATTAATTTTTAAACTTTACAGTGAAGCAAGGTCGAAATTTGATCCCCATGGACCCGAACGGCCTATCCGACCCATATTGTAAGCTCAAGCTGATTCCCGATTCGGACAACGTCAAGAAAAAAACTAAGACCATCCGCAGCTGTCTCAACCCCGAATGGAATGAGACTCTCGTTTTCGATCTGAAGCCAGAGGATAAAGATAGGAGACTTCTTATAGAGGTGAGAATTTAAAAAAAAAGTTTTGATAGATTTAAAAAGAAACAACTTATAATTTAGCTGCTAGCTTTGCCCTGTTACTCCCGTCTGGTCGAAGTAACTAAGATTTGTGTATGACATAGGACACAACCTAGCCACACTCTAGCCTCGATAAATAGATTATACAACACAAAAAGATTATTTCAATTCGAACTAGTTCCTGAGATCACAGCGTTTAACCATTTTTACTCTTCAATTTTATAATAGGTTTAGATACATATTTAGAAAATCAATTTAAAAAAAAATATATTTAAAATAGTATTCTTATTTATTTTCCAAGCATTGTTTGTCTTACAATAAACGTGATAATTAATTAATGCAAGCCTATAACCAAAAGCTTAATATGATTATAGTGCATTTATAAGATAATTAATAATAACTTTTGTAAATATATTACACGGATTTTAGATATGGGATTGGGACAGAACATCTCGTAACGATTTCATGGGATCCCTCTCTTTCGGTATATCAGAGGTCATGAAGTCGCCTGCCGATGGCTGGTTCAAACTCCTCACTCAAGAAGAGGGAGATTATTATAACGTGCCGGTACCAGAAGAAGGTGCCGACTTGGCACAACTAAAGAACCAGATGAAGGCAACTAATCTGGGTGCCAAACGTCCCGCGCCACCGCCTGATAGGGAAGTACCACATAATATGGCCGCCGCTGATGTGATCAGGGCATCCGATTTCAACTTTATCATGGTGCTTGGTAAAGGATCTTTTGGAAAGGTACTTTTGAAAATTAAAAAATATATTTGTCTCTTATAAAGTTGTGTATTTTTGTTGGATCTGAATAAGTGGATAAATTGGCGTAATAGTGAGCGGTTTCGCAAACATGAAATAATGTAATTTTGTATTACGCATAATTAACTTCGAATAAATTGTTAAAATTTTGTTTGCTATATAAATGGCTAAAAATATTGTGAAGATGTTAAATATATCTCAAATTTACATTTAATATCCAAATTTTTGACTTCAAAGAATATTGTATTAAAGAATTCATAATACTAAACTATAGAATATAAATAATATAAAATTACGCATATCTACGCGATGGTTGTGAGTCTGATTCCTACTCGAGGGAATGAGTACATTTAAATTATTTTCATATCTCCGCTCTGGTAAACAAAACGTGGCGTTAAGTTCCACGACTCAACATAGATTGTCTCGTATTCAGGCGGAGCTGCTATATAAATATATTTAGTAGAGCAATAAAGTTATAAATTATGATCGTAGGTAATGCTGGCAGAGCGACGCGGCACTGACGAGCTCTACGCCATAAAGATATTGAAAAAGGACATAATAATTCAAGACGACGACGTAGAGTGTACCATGGTGGAGAAACGTGTGCTCGCGCTGAGCAGCAAGCCGCCCTTCTTAGTGCAATTGCATTCTTGTTTCCAGACTATGGTTAGTTTTATAATTTAATACTTTTATATTTTTGTATGTATATTGAATTTTGATATTTATAATGTATATACAGACATACAACGGTTGTATATGGGTAGAGGACCGCCGAAGTGTTGGACCTGTGCCTGTGATTTTTTGCCCAAATAAAGCTTTATAATAGGCATTTAGTTTTATACTATATATTAAATATATAGCTCTTAAAATTTTGGATACAAAAATCGTTTTTAGTTTGCATAAATAATGTGTCATTTGTATAAAATATTTTCTATTTTATTAAAAAGCTATTTAATACTTAAATAAGTTTGATTTGTTTGACAGATCGAAAGTTGTACCTTTTATAATATTACTTATTTGTTTGACCATTAACAAAAAAATCCATATAAGTTACAGCAAATATTTCGACCAAACCGAAGTTTATTTTTTATTTGTCTCTAACTTTGCTAATGTCGAGGTGTGCGAAAGTTTTTTAGTTAAAGTATTTTTTATTTACCAACTTAACCTTCACTTAAGCCAATTTAAAAGTTTCTAAAAGTTAATCAGTTTGTAGAAAATAAAAATCTTAGAAGATTTATACAACTTTTTTGTTAGTTTTCCTTATATTTATGTTGTCTATTATATTTAACTTTTTTATAATAGTTCACTTTGTACCGTCTTATATAATACTTTTCAAATAACTTTATTCTTCAAAATCATTTAGTCTAATATAAGGCCATTATTTTTGTATTTTTTTGTACCAGCAGAAAAGATCTAATCTAATTCTAATGTTACAAATATTAATATCTAATCTAATAATCGTGTCGTGGAAACCGTAAAAGTTGTCTAAAAAAAATTTTCTATCCTAAGTGTGGAATAACACTTTAAAAATGATAAAATAAAATTAATACTGTCTGTAGGATCGATTATATTTCGTGATGGAGTACGTCAATGGTGGAGATCTAATGTTCCAAATCCAACAGTGTGGCAAATTCAAAGAACCTGTCGCTGTGTAAGTTAGTTATATTTTCCTTATATAATTATATTTTTTTTGAGGCTGTCGTGGTGCAGCGGCTCAGCTTCTGGCTTTAAATACGATGGTTGTGGGTTCGATCCCAATAAGGGTAATGAATTATTTTATTTCCTTGCTCTGTAAAGAAAAAAATCGTGGCGTTGAGTTCCGCCACTCAACACATAATGTCTCTAAAATCGGGCTTTGTGTGGGCAACGGAGTTTCTTACTAGATTCCCTATGCCAACCCTGCTATATGTGAGATAGAATAAAGCTATATGTATACGAGTAGATACTTTAATTTAAAATCTTTCTTTGTATACAGAAAGAAATAAAAATCAACCTATCATACCTCGGTATATACCAATAAATATCATATCAAATTATTTATTCGAACTATACTTACATATTTTTTTTATATTTAGTAATTTAAAAGCCTCTACTTATAAAAACCTGTTTATTTACAGCTTCTACGCAGCCGAAATAGCCATAGGCTTGTTCTTCCTGCATTCCCGCGGTATAATCTATCGCGATCTAAAACTTGACAACGTTCTCTTAGACCAAGATGGCCATATTAAAATCGCCGATTTCGGAATGTGCAAAGAAGGAATCACAGGTGACAAAACTACAAAGACGTTCTGTGGCACACCAGATTATATTGCTCCAGAGATCATTTTATACCAACCGTATGGAAAATCGGTCGATTGGTGGGCATACGGTGTGCTCTTATATGAAATGCTAGTAGGTCAACCGCCTTTTGATGGAGAAGATGAAGAAGAATTATTTGCTGCTATTACTGATAATAGCGTGTCTTATCCGAAAACTCTCAGCAAGGTAAAACATTTTCTTTTTTTAAGTTTTAAAGTTATTCGTACACTATGTCTATATATTAATACGTGAAGCGAAAAGTTTGTACTTAACTGTTACTCTACTGTACTGTTTGTTTGTTGTGTGTAAATTATGCGGTCAGAGAAGAGTATAAAATATGGCACATTTATGGTTTGTATATATTTTTTTAAAATAATCCATTAAAATACATTAAATGAAAAAAATAAGCATAACACACACTTACATTTTGACAATATACTTAATTTATAAAAATGAAATGCGTGTGGTTAAAATAGATTTTATGAAATTCTCGAGTAAATTGATATTGTTTACAAAGTTATTATAACTTTGAGCGTAACTATTTCTTGAAGTTTAAACATAAATTAATAGTTTCCCTATAGAGCTGACACAATGTTGGTAAAACTTTGTATATTATTTAAATTTAACATATTGTTGACTAATGGTGTCGGTTAAACATATGTAGTTACCTGTTAATTGAACTAACATACGAGTATATACTGGTTAATTGGAATTGGATGGAACAAAAACTTTTTATACACTTAGTATAGTTCAATTATTGAAAAAGGCAATAAATAGACTATATTATAATGTTAATATTTTCTATGTAATACACTGAATCAACGCTTAGAGACTTCGGCCTGTAGATGTTTTTCTTCTAGATAATATTATTAAAAGTTTCTTTTTTTAAAATTAGAACCAGAAAAATAAAAACTCATGTTTGTCAAAATTAATCAAACAAATCTTATGTAACTAATAATTGTACGACGCCAAATATAATAATTGTGAAATATTTCAATTTGATACATTTCTTAAGTGTTACATTGATAATTTTATATTCTAATTATTTTTATAGGAAGCTAAGGACGCATGCAAGGCTTATCTAACTAAAAACCCGCAAAAGCGTCTCGGCTGCGGCATGCGCGGAGAGGAGGACGTGCGCACCCATCCCTTCTTCCGCCGCATCGACTGGGCGAGAGTGGAAGCGAGGGAAATACAGCCACCTTTCAAGCCTAAGATTGTAAGTTGCTTTGGATGGATGATATTTTTTTTCTAGGATAGATAGAGGAATAACTAATGCTAAGACACTCCTTTCCACACTCAACGCCGCCGTCCTCGATTGGGAATCGAACTCCCAGCCTGTCGCATTTACAATCACACACTGGTGCGTCACGACTGGCCTTAGTTTTGTTCCCTCTGTCTCGACTTTTTGCTTAATTTACTTTGTAGAAAAGCTAAGCTGAAAAAGCTTTGCTATATAGATAACAATTAATATTTATTTACAACCCTAATTCTTTGGCCACCTTTAACAAATTTCAGAAACATCGCAAAGACGTCTCCAACTTCGACAAGCAATTCACCCAAGAGAAGACAGAACTGACGCCAACAGACAAGCTGTTTATGATGAACCTCGACCAGACCGAGTTTATGGGATTCTCGTTCTTGAATCCGGAGTATGTGCAACATGTTTGAACTGAGGGTAAGACAATTTTAATATATATGAATATTAAAGTTTAGTTTAGAGCCACGGACAATTTTTTTTGCAAATTTTTTTAGAGGATATCACTTTATTAACAGACTAAATTCATTTAATAACTTAACTAATGTTAAGTCAATAATGATTGACGTAATCAATCATAATTCATTGATGAAAATTTGATGACATGGAAGCAATAAAAAGAAAATCCAGAGTTCTCTAAATATAAATGAAAATGGATAATACTAAATATAAATAAAATAAAATATAATACACGTGGTAATATTTTAAAAATTCGTCAAAAGTAAATTTAGTTATTTTTTTATTTCAGAAGATCTTTCTGCACTGAAACTCGGCGCTGTCTCCGCGGTGACCTCTGATACTTCATTTCTCTGTCACTCTTACGATGAAATCGTATTGCTGTCTCGCTCATCGTTCCTTCCTTTCAGATCCGAACTTGGTCCTTCGAAGGTGAACTTTGTTTATTCCACTTAAGGAATTTGGAAGATCATTATTTGCTCATTTTCCTTGTAGTTTTATATTAATTTAAATTTTAATCCTGAGTATTACTCCAGTATTGTTTTTCCATCCAATGCGACATGACTCTACAGTTGTGTTTTAATGCAATAATATCAGTTATTTCAACGAATTATTTGAAGCAATACTAAATATTTAAATAGTGATTAACAATATCTAGCTCTCTATGTTTTTAGTCTGTATTTATTTTAAGTCGTACCAATACATTATCTGTAATCAACAGATAACACAAAATTCATAGACAAAACTTCCATTGTGAATATATCGTGTAACAGAATAAAAATAACAAATAAAAATGGTTCTTTAAAAAAAAAGGAACCTCTTTTGTGAAGATTTTATGAATTTCGTGATCTTGGGGCCACTTGGTAATAGTCAGTGTTGTAGCTATATACAACTGGTAATACCTAAACAAAGTGTTTAAGCTAATTTAGACTTTATACCGTTAAAAAATAAGGTTTAAATTATTTAATACTTTGTTTTAACGTTGTGCGACTGGCTCGATATAATTTTGTCATTCACATATCAGAGTTTTTAATTAGAATATTGTATATCGTGTCGTGTGGATGGCCCTTAACGTTTAAGTGTTAGTCATTCATTTTAAGCTTTTTCTTGGGCCTACTGGGTCTCCTTAAAAAAATTGTTAAATAAAAATAAGTATCTACATTTTCTCTCGTGAAACTCGATAAGAAGAATCTCTATGGAAATTCGTTTGTTTAGAATTTTTATTTTTTAACGACATTAGTTTGTAATGGAATAATTTTAATTTGCATACGGCTGTATGATGTCTTTCATTATATGATGTCTTTCATTATCATTATCATCAATGTCTGTTATATCGATATTAAGTTTGTTGTGTTTATGCATTTAATTAATTGTCTGTGGTTACGTTGTGTAACACGTGGGTGTGTTTGTGTGTGAGTATTGTATGTTGATGTGGATATGCTAGTGTGTGTATGCGTGTGTCCGTCTTCTTTCTTAAAACGTTACGGTTATTGGACGATAATTGCGTACTTCTTGTTGAAATAATATTTTTTATTCTCTTTATTTGCGTTTCTTTAGTTTCTTTAGTTGAATTCATTTTTTCAATCATCGCAATAACCGTAAACGTCAGCGATCAGCTGTAATAATCATGTAACTAAATAGCCTTACTAACTTAATTTATAATAAATTAATTAAAAATGCATATAAAATCGTGTACTCTTGCTAGATATAAAATTGTGAATTTAAATGAAATGAAAAAGCAGTTGATTCTAAATTGAAAGTAATAAAATGACATTTTAGATGTTTATTTTTAAATATAAGTATTTTTTCTGTATGCTATTGAGAAAATTATGCGTAATTTAACCTTGCTGTGTAGTTTTTTTAATAGCAAATTTGTCTGAGCCGTTATTGATACGGCAATGACTTTCTTCAAACTGTATTATAGATAAATTAATTTTCTTTTTAGGCTTAATATTAAATAGGAATAACATGCTGGCTCATTTTAATAACATTTGCATCATATAAAACAAGATTATTTATTGCGATAATAACAAAATAATTATTATTTTTAATTAATATTTTATTAAAATTAAAAGGACTATAGTAATGTGTATTTTAATTCGTTTTTTCTTTAAATGAGTCGGCATTAAGTAATAATCAGCTGGAGAGGGAGTCAAGTAGTGCGCATACGCGCCTTCCCAAAGTCCGTAGGGTCGTATTGCTAGCATATGTGTGAACTTACGCCTACAAAACTAATTTATATTATATTTGATCTGTCATTATTGTCCTGACATTGAAATAAAAATTATAAGTCACGTTTTAAATAGTGAGAAGATTTTTGTAAACGAGTTTATACATATGTTTAAAATGCAATCCTACCATCCCCACCACCCCTAAATTGTTAAAAACACTTTTAAAAAGAATATTTTTTTTAAAAATACATTTCATGCATCAATATTAGCGTATTAAAATAAATTGAATCTCAGTCTCGTCTCAGAAAGTTTTGAAGTTTTAAGTTGAAATTGAAAAATCAAAGTGGCAGACACAATTTCAATTTAATCATATATTATTAAAAGTGTTTTATAATAATAGAAATACCCAGCAACACTAGCTTGAATAGTATAGTATGAATAATGTTTGTCACTAACTGAACTATTGCGACACTACTACATTTATTTTAATATAAATATATACATACATTCTATAAAATTCGATATATAGCTTAAACATAAACATGGCGCAGGAGCTATATAATATTATACGCGACCAAATATATCGAGCTTATTCTGGTAATAAGTGACAAAGTATATACATATAGAAAAGTTAACATTTATTTTTATTTCAACTGGATTTTATGTATATTGAAGACCATATTGTTTTTTGATTATTTAAGATAGTGAAACTTTTACTTTTTAGTTTACAATATTAACATTTTTAAAAATATGTATTTATACATAAATCCACTCTCGGTTCATTTCTCAACATCAAACAACATATATCAAAATCGCATAAAATATAGCTTCTGCGTTGATTTTCACTTTTCATATTATAGTAATAACTGACTCTCATTATATATGAGGTATGGCGTACGCCACTGTATTCTGAACACCAATTCTAATAGTTTTATAAAGGTAATGTTAGTTAGTAGATACACTGAGGCATAGATAAATCGGATTTTGTAAAAGTTGTTATATTTATCTAATCTATCAAAAAAGTTTGTTTTTTGTTTTTCTAAATAAGTATCGATGATACTTTTGTTTATTTAACATTATGATTTTTTTTCTTTGTGTTTTGTTATTCATCCATCAGTCTATACTCAGTGTGTAGTCGTTTAAATTTTCTTCATCAGATATATAGTAGTGTTGCTAGCTTACGCCTTTACATCCACTTCGCTCTGACTTGGTCAGTATAGATATAGAAAGTTTAAAAAACTTATAGCTTATTTATAACCATTATTACTAAGATCTCATTTGTATATAACGTGACTATGACGTTGCTAATTTAAAAATATAAGCTTTTTTATGACATTCATCACTAGTTCGAACGCTTCTTAGCTTTCAGCGTAACTATATCTCATTAGAGATTATGTAACTTGTCAAAAATTCAGTTCAAAATCGAAAAGTATCTTTGTAATTTTAATGTTGCCAGTCTTTAATTTATGTTATAGTGTTGCCAATATTAATTGTGAGTGAGTTATATTACATGTTTAGATTTAAACGTATCCGAGTACTGATATTAAATTGCGTAGTTTAGTAATAGTTTGCTCTTCCTTTACAAATTTCAGAAATGCTAACTTCCATAATGTTTAAAATGTTTAAAATTGAACATTTAGATTTCCGATGAGTGGTCGCAGAATAGGCCTAAATCCTTTAGTGTAAGCCCGTAGTTATTACAGGTTTTAGTATACTCTTTAATAGTTAACGTATTAACGGTGTCGTTTTCGCAGTTCGCACTTCGTCGCCTGTGCCAAAAGTGTATATACATTTTTTCCTTATGTAATAGGATTTAGGGGATCCAGTTTTATTCAATACAACGTTTTGCTGTTGTTTATATCATATTATTAAATAAGACTACATGTTATATGAAATAGACTTTTACATGGTATTTTATTTAATATTATACAGCCAAAATTTAGTAACCTTTATAGAAATGTATTTATACTTATATGTTAAAGCAACAGATAATCAAATTTGAGATTTATAGATTATAAGCATCAGCAAAACGCCATTTACAATTTGTCTCACCTTTATTAAATGTTTAATATTATTGCACTTTTTTAAAAGTTTTATTCAGCAAATCCGAAGCTTGTAAGTTGTTCTTCTACATATAGAATGTTTTAACCTCAAACATATTCTTCCACTTTGATAAACTTTACTCGTAACTACATTACAAAGTTGTAATCGAAAATTAAATTTTGGGATATCTTGGATGAGTTAATTGGATTTGGATATGTATTTATATACATAACACATTTTCCTTAATTTGTTTTTTTTTTAATATTTCCGAATGTTGTTAGTTCCTACGGTTTTAGGAAATGCACATAGAAATGTGAAATACTAAAGATATATGTATCTAACCACCAGTAATGTAATCTATAATAAAAACACTTAAAATTCACTAGAAAATCTCAAAAATACTTGCGGAAAATAATTATTATTTTAATTGAATTAACTACTTAGCTACTTATTATAAAGTAATATAATCTACCATTTTCATTAATTTCATTTCATTAAATTATTGAAAATATGAAATAATAAATAAATATCCACTTTCGTAACTTTTATGTTAATACTGACAATTCTTTTAGATACTGATACTAACATAAGTGAAAATTTATTATATTTTTATTTATTAGACATGGCAATTTAATACTAATATATTTTATTGTATAAAACAGTTAAATATGTCATATAGTTTATAACTCATAACTTGATATTCTTAAAAACAATAGAACTATATAAAGTTATTGCAGTTTAATATTATGTTTTTAGCTATAACTTTTCAATTATGTATTTATTTTAATTTATAATTTTTTGGGCACAAAAACTATTTTTTTGTTTTTCTTTTTTAATACAAATTTTGCTGCAATTGATTTGTTATTAAATTAACAAGTCACGATAAAATTAATTATGTTAATATCTGGGAGATAAAACAATTGTAAATTCTTTAAGTTTAATATTGAAAATCAATAACTTTATAACATAGATTATCAAACACTATCAACAGTTTTTATAATAATATCAATATGTAATATTATATATAATAAACATAAATTTACCTTAAATATAAGAATACGCCCCATAATCTGTCGCTTATTAAATTAAGCAATTAATTTCTCATTATTATAACTATTAACTATCTCTGTGATATAATCATCCTTTCACGCTGACGTAAAATAGTTTCGCCGTTCGCGCCATTTGTAATGTCATTTTAGACTAACTGAAATTGACAGATTATAATAGATTTTATCATGTGCCAAAAAGGTTTTTTTTATATATATTTTTAAAAACAATTTTATCATTTTTTTTATAATATAATGTTTATGGTTTTGAATGGGACTGGTTTTGATATTAATAATTTGTATTATTTTTTCTTCGTTTACAATATAACAGTAAATAGTAATCGCGAAACTTTTATACGTCACTCCAACTTAAACTTTCCAAAGTGCACGTATATTTACGTTATATTATACCGTCGTCGCCTCTCACTTATTAACTTATTATCAAATTTAAAATTTTAAACTTATTTATATAGCTGTCTGCGGAAATTACGACTTTAGTGCGAAAATTTCCACAAATAGCTTATTTTGAGATTTTATTGCATATACCTATAATTATTATTAATAGCGTAGTAACAGAACTTTGATTCGTAGTTATATTTGCCATTTTAAAATGTAAAATTGTCACTTTCGATTTCGAGGTGTGTGTAAGTGGGGAGTTTTTAACTCATTTGGTCCATTGGACCTTGGAATACGTGGTTTTCTCAAATGTGATCGTGGATTGTACCTACTCAATAATATAAATTTCTAATCCATTAGACTCAAGTGTTTTATTTAAACTATTATTATCCCTTTATATACCTAAATAAAGTTTTTTAATTTATTTAAAGTTGTGTTGGTGTATCATAATTTTATATTCTTCTCGCCTCCCATCACTTGACTCAGCATTTGGTTGCATAGCGCTGCATAAGGATTCAATTCAACGACCTAAAAGAACAATTACTAATAGAAAACAATAATATTTAAATAAATATAAAGAAGAGCTGGATATTTTTAAAATAATAGAACATATTGTGTACAAAAACAATTACAAATAATCAATCTCCCAAAATCTCCCTAGATTTGAATCTACTTAATTCAAGTCATAAGCAAATAATACAATTTAAATAAATTTATAAATTATATAAAAAAGAATACAAATAATTGACTTTTAGTAAAAAATACGGATTGCACCATATTATGTAAAAAAATACCTGTTTCTTAGCAAAACTGCTTCCAAGCTTAGCAGCCTCTTGGAAGTCTGAGCGTGCGTTATCATCGTCACCAAGCTTGCGTAAAAGCACGCCACGTTGACAAAACGCTTGGGCCCTGGCGCGGGTCTTCTTACCCTGAGTCAATTGTAAAACTCGAGACAAATCTTGCATTGCATCTATAAATACAACCTTTATAATACAATAAAAATATTTCATACCTTATAGTTATTTACTCAAAAATAACTAATATTTATTTATTAATATGAATATTTTATGATTTTGGTGTGCAAAATCGGTGAGTAAATATCCGTAATGTCATTAAAAATATAAAGAAAACAGATTATAAACCATAGTTCTATTCTCTATCAGTAGCAGACGTATTGTTTAAATTAATTCAACCATCTTAATAAAAAACAGATTGTATTACAATGATTATTACTATAATAATATAACTATTTAGGTATATGTTAAGGAAAATTCACAATAAATACCATCATCCCTTTTCATAAGTCTGTACAACTGAGCTCTATCGTTGTATGCGGAAGCTCGTTTCGGTGCCGCGGCAATGCCTTTGTTTAATAACACTAGAGCCTCTTCTAAGTTTCCACCTTCCGCCATCTGAACTCCTTGGAGACATAAAGATTTAGATTCTTTGTCTGCATCGGTAATTTCTTCTGTGAAATTGAAATAAATTACTGGTGCCACTTTTTAGAACCTGTCTGCTTGTTTATTGGATTCTGAACGGTGAATATTGTTATTTTCGCCGCTTACCTAACCAAGCTCGGAAAAAACGTTTATTACCTATAAAGCAAAGCAAAGCAGTTTCACATTATTTTCCACATAGCAGGTAGCCTAGTGTAAAAACACTCTGTTCTTCACTTTCAACACCACAGAAAACTCAACTCCAAAGCTACTTAAGTAAGTATGTCTAGCAGTGCGAGAGAATGAAAATTGTGTTTATGTATAGAACATTTAGAACATTCATGACAGCTTCTTTTACTTATATAACTTATTACTAAGGAGAAATGAGTCTATTTTCAGCTTAATTACTCACTTGACAAACCAAACCATAACGATATAGGCTTTGGTTAATATATAATTTAACATAGTTACGTTAACAATGTAATCAATTCACTTAAGTAATTCGTTCAGGAAAAACGTGCGAATACATCCTATACCTATAGGATTAGTTAGGATATTTAAGAAAAAACTAAATAGAAAGACCTAAGCAATTGTACCTATTATAATACTTTACGCACTTACTTATATACTTACCACACAGTAAGTATTCGCAGATATCAAAACGATAGGTGTATTTATTAATGATTTAGGTACCATGAATCCAACTTTTAAAGACTAAAATTAAATGGAAGTTATTTTATTACAAGCTATACAAGCTTTTAATAAACTACTAGTGTATTTTATATAACCTTCATCTTCCACAAACTGGTCTCCTTCTTCGGACACATCAGCTATAGTCGCAGTCGGATCAAAGATGCTTCGCAACACCGCGCGATCCCTCTCACTTAGATGCTCTAAAGCTGACATAGCCAAATATATATTTTTTACTTAAAGTTAAAAAGAAATATTTTTTGACACGTGCTTACTTAACAAACGTTTCAAGCAAAACTAGATATTAAAATATTGTTTCTCGGGTCTTGTTGATATTAATGAACCAGTATGCAAATGGTTCGACCACTTGTAGCTTACCGTTGCGCAATTTACTTTGTTTTTATCATATTTATGAAATATAGATTGTGATCTAAAATCGAGATTACGTCAATTTTGTTATACGATATTTTTGTCATCGCTCACATTTAAGGGGGCAACGAAGCTAGCATTAAGAAACTCTATTCTCCATTTACTTAGGTATTATTAAAATACTTATATGTTTGTGTGAAACCGTTTCATACAGTATATTTTTTTTCT
>JAKRZM010000543.1:370600-451072 GCA_036379175.1 Heliconius cydno galanthus
CGTTGGGTGGTTTAGAAGAAGAAGAGTTAGAAACAACAGACAGACACGAAAAGCGACTTTGTTTTATAAGATATAGGATAATAATCGCCCGAGTGGGGATCGAACCCACAACCATCGCGTTACAGTCACACCCTTGTGCCCCTGTGCCGCGACGGCCTCAACTTTATTAAAAATAATAATTTAAAAAAATATTAAGACTTTCATATATATTGATATTTCAATACAGGTAAAAGATAATATGTACTTTTATTTTCAAATTATTTATTAGTAAGTAGTTAAGTAATTGCCTGTGATGACCGTATTGTATTTACTATGTATTTATTATATCAAATGGAAAATCTAAAATGAGCAATAAATGTTATTGGCACTAACATTAAGCCTAAATAAAAACAAAATATTTATTATAATCTTTATATCTTGAGATTTTTGAGAGAGCATAGACTATAACTTTTCTTTCTAATATACGTATATTGTGTCGATGTTATTATATTTATCTGTTTACTGGTCTTTTTATAATTTTATGTTTTAAGTGTGTATAGAAAACTATAGTGTTTAGAAAATTATTTTTATTTTTTTATGTCTATAATAAAAATCTAAATAATATATTATTGACATTGGTGTCAATTACTATAAATACTTTTTATTTTGGGATTTATTTATTTTTATTTTTAATACTTTATTACACCATAATTGAAATGATGGGCTTGGATGTTTTTACTTTATATTTTATATATCTTATCTTACTTTCCAACAGTACTCCTTCGTAAATTATATAAGAACTGTAAATAAGTAACTTTTATAATAAAAAAAATCACTTTCCAACTTATTATAAAAACAATGAAATGATACATCAAAAAATATTTATGTTATTCTTTATTTTAAATTAAAAAAAACTAGCCAGTCTATAGTCTATGCAATCTACGTTTAAAGTTAAGGAAATAATAAAAGAACTGTACATGCATGATACTTAATTATAATGTCAGTTTAAACATGTAAAAATAGTCAATAGATAAAATGTAATATTTACAAAAATAGCTAAATTGACCCATCTTTTTTAAGCTCCTTTTTATAATTGAGTGTCACTCCTGGCCATGTTTTTTTAAAACATTACAAAGAAATTAAATTCAGTTATTTTTATATATACAAATATGTATATATGTTTGCCATTAAACAACGATAATTTTTCAAAAGATGGGATAAGGCTTGTTATAGATTATTCTACATCACAATCCTCAAAAATAACTATATTAAAATAACTATACTATTCTTGCGCCAGTTTTATTTAGATTATAAAAGATGAATATCACAGTTCAGGCCAAGTATACATTTATAAGTTAAAAAAGTAGAATACAAGACATTATCTAGACAAGTCCAACTTATATTATCTACTTACAAAATTATGATGTTGCCATTTAAAATTTCAACCGGCCAGTGTGAGTTTCAATAATCCAAATAAAATCAATTACAATTAAAAGCTTTATCAGATAAAATGTTTTGCAAGCATTATAGATATCATGTAAATTAATATACATATGTAAATTAATTTCATATAAAAATTTGTCATATAAAAATAAAACAGTATGTTTATCTGTTTTCATATAACAACCTTGCAAAAAAAAATTATCATTTTTCCTGATACAGCTTTACACGCACCATGAGTCACAATGTGATAACTGCTTCAAAATTCAATAGTAAAATTTAATCACACCACAAGGTATGCATTAGAATAAAGAGCTAACATTTGGACTAGACATATCAAAGGCTGATATTTTAAATATTTAATGGTGATATATATATTTGTGTGTGTATCTGTGTCCTAGTACTGTAAAACATTCATAAATACAAAATCTCGAAAAAATATATAGTTCTTAAAAGTCATATTATGGTAATTTAAAGAAATTTAGAAGAATTTAGGTTTTTAAAAAAATATGGATTTAATTATGGACCTTTATCCTAATTTCTGTACCAATATAAAATTTAAAGACCACAATTTTCATCCAAAATATTTGTACATTAATATTAAAATGTGAGTTAATAGGTTATTTATAACAATATAACATACTAATATATATCATCACAGTGGTAAAAAATCGAGCCAAAAAATTACTGATATTGAATACTTTAATAATTTTAAAATTTAATGTGTTGTCTACACTAAGGAAAGAAAAATGTATAAAAAAATTAAGGCTGGAAGCAGCCCTAGATGGTATCTGCAAGTTGAAATTTTTATATGGTTTCTAAAATATTATTAGTCACATATGAATAACTTGTAGCTTGACCTCTCACCACCAACAATGGTTTTTATGAAATCTCACAAACTCATAAATAAAATAATGGCTTACATGACAAAGCAGCACAAAGTTATATTCACACATTAAAATGTTAAAAAATCTAGTTTTCTTTAATCTTTAACTAATTTCATTAAATAGAATCTTTAAGCAGTGAACACATAAAAAATATAAAACTATAACAAAATAGCCTAGGAATATACAATTAAAATTAAACTTATTACTAAAAATATTTAGAAAAGTTATAAAAAAAAGTTACAAATGACTTATGTCATTAGCACACAATGTGTTGAGGGCAAGATGCATGAGAAATTCAATAGATAATTATTGTGTATAGTTATCATATAAATATATGTATTATTTAAGACATGATAAAAACTGATATAATATATACATTAGTAAAGTTACACTGACAATTAAACAGATTATACCATAGTATTCAATAAATTATCTTTTTTAAATTTTAGTAAAAAAAAATGAATTCACTTTACATTAAATTTAGATTTATAATATTATGAATTGTTTACTTAAGTTTGTAAATTTGTATTGTATATTGCAGGGTAAGTAATGAGAACCTAGTATTAAGACAATAATCTCCACCAATCGCCCAAATATGAAGTATTGGCATAATTCAATATTGCACTTTGGCATGCCAGAGCAGGAACATGAAAATTCTTTCCTCGATTGGAGATGAACCTACACCCATTGTGGTCTTGTTTTTAAAAATAATATAAAAGTTATTTATATGAAAACTATAAATAATTTCACTCAACACATAATACTTATCTTGTACTTAGCCCTTCAATCAAATTTGAGTCAAAATTACAATTTGTTGACTATCTAAGGATATTGTAATACATTAATTACAATAAGATAAAATTTGTTCCCTTAAATGAGCTCACAAAATTTGGCTTCATTTATTTCGCAATTTCTTTTTTTTATAAAGATTTTTCTACTAAAATAATTTAGTAACCTTTGTTACAACTTTCACTCATAGAAATATCATTTTTATGATAAAAGTTATTCTATACATAGCACAATGAAAATACAGGCAGTCCTTGTTGTATGACATTTAGCTTGTTCTCATTCTTTTTTTATTTTATAGCTTTAAGCGTCAGTTGACCAGTTTTTTTTAGCAGTCTCTGTTCTACAGAGAAGACACAATGAAGATTGATCAGTTAAATATAAAGGAAGAAACACTTACAAAACCTAATTTACTGCATAAAGATAGGTCTAATTACATAAGTCACCATATATTTAGTTATACAGCAGGCAACATTTTTAAATTCCTTCTCTTAAGATTCTGCGATCAAGTAGCTTCCAAGTTCTTTTTGCATCAAAATTCAACAATTAACTTTAAAATTACTAATCGCAACCTTTAATCACATCCAACTTTGAAAGAGCTTTTAAGGTAATAATAACATTTCTGTACCTATAAATGCTATTGTGACATTCAAAAGAAAAATATAAAGACAGATGTAAAATAAATTTAGAGCTAGAGATTTCTTTACAAATAGTATCTTAATGTCCCAACTTTGTGTCTATAGTTATCAATATAACTTTACTCATAAATAAGTCATAGGTATTTTCTACATTTTCCTTCATTTATAAAAACCTAATTACATTTTCTCACCAATGTATGGAAAAATGTGCCCTACAATTTGTGGAAGTCATTTGACTGCCTGTATTTAAAAGAAATTGTGAAATAAATGCCATATCCACACCTTTCTAACACATGTCCTGTCTATATTAAATGAAATAATGGATGGATTATGATAATGAATGTAATATACCAGTAATGCTACCTCTTCATAAAACCTTTAGTTCCATCGGGGCCTCTTGGTGCTCGAGGGGTTATTACTAATACTCCAGGGGGTGGGGGACAGGGAAATACTCCTGCAGTGGTGGCACCAGGCGGAAGCCTCACTAGCACTTTTTTTTCCTTAGCTTTGGTATTTTCATTGTGACAGTTCTTCGTTTTAACAACAATATGATTGTCATCAATATTGTTTGCTTGTAATTTATCTTGTATTCGACTTAGACTGAAAAACATAAAATTATGGTAGCTTAGAGAAATATATCAAAAGGATAAAACTAAATACACACACATAAATACAATTTTTTTGATTTTATGTGATTTAATCCTACATAGTAACAACGAAGTCACGCTTACTTATCATCAATGACGTCTTCAGGGCTTCGAGCCTCACCAAGAATACGTAATCGAGCTTCTTCGTACTCTTTTTGCCTTTGTTCAAGCGTTTTTACAGGCCGAGCTCTGCTTTCACCATTAAGCTGTCCACTGCCCAAAGATGATGGCCGTTTTAATATACGAATTGTTGGCTCCGGCATTACGCACTGAGATCCTATACACGCGTTGTCTTCTACAATTACGTTAGTAACCTTGCAACCTTTCAGTGGCGGCACAGTTGACATCAGCTTGATCTTGTGGTCGAGCTGAAAAAAAAATAGTGTAAATCTCACGCTTGACCTAGGAGTCAAGGACAGATATGTGGATCAGTTTTCAACTTTTCACTGATAAACTTACGCCAATCTCGTCCATATCTTCCCAACTTTCACATACGTCAACTTCATCCTGCGCCGCCATGTTGCTGTTTGACTGACTGAATCACGATGTTGCTATTACACAAAAATAAAATGGCAGCATATACTTATAGGTTGCCAAAAAAGACTGGCTCGATGTCAGGTGGAACTAAATATTTTATATTCATGGCAGCACTATTTAGCTGTCAAGTACAGTACTTAACTACTTAATTGTAGGCTTGGGTTAAGTAACTACCACAGAGTACATTCTTATATACTATAACTAACTCCACTAGAAGATTGGATATAAGATATATCATTCCAGCCGGAGACATATCCGATAACTATATCCATGTCCGCTAATCGTATCCACGGTTATAATGACAAAAGAGAGCAAAGACAAGTTCTATATCGCGGAACTGTGTTGCTCCAAGGCAGCGAGAGATTTCAAAATTCAAACGTAGACTCGGAGAATCTGAAGGAGCTCCTTCAGATTTGCGTCAACTGAACAAATTCTTCAGCTTTATAATATTAGCATAGAATATAATATAAAGTTCAGTTCAGTAATATAAAATTAACTTTACTTACAAAAACGTCACTTGTCAAATTAGAAATGTCAACTGTCATCTAAAATCTGTCTTATGCGCTTAGAACAAATTGCGACCATGTGATACTGTTTTGATAAATATTAATTAGTGTCCCGAAAAAACTAATTTTAAAACTTTAATTATCATGTTATACTATAATTAAAAGTTTGATTGCATATTTAATTTCTTTTGAGGTAAATATATTAATATAAGTATATTTTCATATATAAAAAAGTTACATTTTAAATAGTGAGGTTAGAGGGTTAATACATTTTAATGGGCAATTGTTTTTCAGCGCAATAACCATGGATTTCAACTCCAAATTTACTTCAGCTATAACAGGGCTAACATCAGTGGACCCTGATTCCATACAATTCCTGATGTTTAATGATGAAGATATCAAAAAATTAAGTGTAATCAAGATAACTAATACTACATCCTTCGATACAATGGGTAATCCAACTAAAGGAGGGCTTTACGATCCTGCCTTAGGTCCTATAAGGGAAAGAAATGATTTTTGCACTACATGTTCAAATTCTTTACTTAATTGCCCTGGTCATTTCGGCCATATAGAACTACCACTTGTTGTCGTGAATCCACTGTTCATAAAGAATATTTATACATTATTTCGAATAACATGTTTGAAATGCTTTAAAATCCAAATGGATGATCGCATGAAGTTTATATTAAAATTGCAACTAGAGCTTTTAGATGCAGGTCATGTCACAGCTGCTTTAGATTTAGAAAATTTTATAGGTGATGTGAAAGACTATAAAAGTGACACATCACCAGAGAAGCCAAATAAAGTTATAAGAAAATATCAGAAGCTTCTCAAAAAGAAAGATGCTATTTGTGAAATGTTTCAAAACAAAAACACTGACAAACTGAGAACCAAAATTATCAACAACTTTTTTAAGGCCATTAATATTTCTAAAACTTGTTTATATTGCAGAAGTAAATTGATTAAAGTTACAACATCAGAAAATAAAATTATGTACAATCTAAGTTCTGAGGGTGGAAGTAAAGGTATCAAAATATTAATGCCAGATGAATTAAAACGCTATTGTAAGGCTATAGAACAAAATGATGAAGAGCTGCTTATGCATTGTGTACCAGTTTTAAAGTATGCTAATACCAAGCCTGTCACTAATATATTTTTCATGCAAGTTATACCTGTATTACCTCCAAATGTTAGGCCATGTAACATATTAAACGGTGAACTAATCGAACATCCACAGACTAATGTTTATAAAGGAGTAATGAACACTGCCTACAACTCAAGAGTTGTTCTACAAGTTTTAATGGCATCTGACCACCAAAAAGCAATAGATGGGCTGGATCAACAGCCAAGACAAGCATATGAAAGTGTAATGGGCAAAACTACTTCTGAAAAGTTACACACTATATGGCAGGATTTACAAAAACAGATAAACCAATTACTAAGTTGTGAAGGTCAAGGTTCCACCAGTCAAGGCCTAAAACAGATTCTTGAAAAGAAAACTGGTGTAATAAGAATGCATATGATGGGTAAAAGAGTAAACTTTGCTGCCCGTTCTGTTATCACACCTGACCCAAATGTAGATATTGATGAAATAGGTATTCCTGATGCATTTGCAACTAAACTTACTTATCCTGTACCAGTTACTGAGTGGAATGTTGATGAGTTAAGAAAAATGGTAATTAATGGACCAAATAAACATCCTGGAGCTGAAAAACTAGAAGTTAAAAATGGAAGAGTGATAAGGATACCACCTGATTCTATACAAAAACGAAAAAGTTTGGCCAAAAAATTACTTACACCAGATGAATATAAAACTTCTGGACTAAAGATAGTGCATAGACATTTAGTTAATGGTGATGTGCTTATACTTAATCGTCAACCTTCACTTCACAAGCCTAGTATGATGGCACATAGAGCAAGAATTCTTAAAGGAGAAAAGACCCTCCGTTTGCACTATGCCAATTGTAAATCCTACAACGCCGATTTCGATGGTGACGAAATGAACGCCCACTTTCCTCAAAATGAAATTGCAAGAAGTGAAGCATATAACATAATGTCTGTAAGGAAACAATATCTTGTACCAAAAGATGGGACACCATTAAGTGGTTTGATCCAAGATCATGTTATATCTGGTGTAAGAATGTCACTGAGAGGCACATTTTATTCCAAATCTGATTACCAGCAGTTAGTTTTCCAAGCATTATCAACTATTAAAGGCGAAATTAAATTACTCCCACCTACAATTCTGAAGCCAGTAACTCTTTGGTCTGGCAAACAAGTTTTGTCTACTATAATAATTAACATAATTCCAAAAGGTAAACCCCTTATTACCCTGAGTGGAAAAGCCAAGATTGGTTCTAAGGCATGGCAAAAGGAACCACCTAGACCTTGGAATGCAGGAGGTACTCCATTTTCTAATGCAAATGAAATGACAGAAGCAGAAGTTATAATAAGAAAAGGCGAGCTGTTAAATGGGGTATTAGATAAAACTCATTATGGTGCAACTCCATATGGCTTAGTTCATTGTATGTATGAATTATACGGAGGTGACAGCTCAAGTGCACTTTTGAGTGCTTTTTCTAAAGTGTTCACATTCTATTTACAATGGCTTGGATTTACTCTTGGTGTGAAAGATATTCTGGTTGTGGATGAGGCTGATGAAAAAAGAGAGCAGATTATTCAACTTGTTCGACGAGCAGGTAGAGTTGCCGCTGTCAAAGCTACTGAGCTACCTGCGGATGTTGATGAAAATAAATTAAAAGATACTATTGGTGAAATGATGATTAAAGACCCTAAATTCCGCGCCAATTTAGATAGACAGTATAAAAATATGTTAGATTCTTATACTAATAAAATTAATACCGTTTGTTTATCTGAAGGCTTATTAGAGAAATTCCCGTCAAATAACTTACAACTTATGGTTCAATCAGGGGCAAAAGGGTCGACTGTTAATACTATGCAAATTTCATGTTTGCTAGGACAAATTGAATTGGAAGGCAAAAGACCACCTTTAATGATATCTGGACGATCTTTGCCTAGTTTTCCTCCTTACGATATATCACCAAGAGCAGGAGGTTTTATCGATGGAAGATTTATGACGGGTATTCAACCACAAGAATTTTTCTTCCATTGTATGGCTGGAAGAGAAGGTCTTATAGATACTGCTGTTAAGACAAGTCGTTCTGGATATTTACAAAGATGCTTGATAAAACATTTGGAAGGCTTAAGTGTTGCCTATGATCATACAGTTAGGGATGCTGATAGTAGTGTTATTCAATTTGCATATGGAGAAGATGGACTTGATGTTTTGAAGTGCCAATTTCTGAGACAAGATCAATTTCCTTTCCTTGATACTAATTCAAGCGCAGTTGTAAGTAAATCCGTAATAAAAAAACTGAAGGAGGATGAAAGTAATATCAAAACAATTGGAAAATTTCAAAAAACACTTAAGAAATGGAAAAAAAGAAATGGCAATCCATTTGAAAAAGTACGTACTAGTGGTTTCGCCCAATTTTCTGCAATTGCTAGAAAAGATGTCGATCTTGAGGATCCTCCAACTGATAGAACTCGTGATCCCTATTATTGGGAGTTAGAAAAAATGTGGCGATCTTTGGACGACGAGGAAAAACAGCAATATACAAGAAAATCATGCCCCGACCCTATTCCTAGCAAAATGTCTCCCGAATACAAATTTGGCACCATTAATGAACAGTTGAATGGAGTCATTCAAAATTATTTGAAAAACCGCCAAGACAGCATTTATAATGAGCATACTGACAAAGACAAATTTATAGAGGTAATGAATGCTAAATATTTAGCTTCGATGGCAGCACCAGGGGAGCCTGTCGGATTATTAGCGGCACAGTCAATAGGTGAACCTTCTACTCAGATGACACTCAATACTTTCCACTTTGCTGGAAGAGGTGACATGAACGTGACTCTAGGTATTCCTCGTTTGCGTGAAATATTGATGACTGCTTCTGCAAAATTGAAAACACCCAGCATGGACATACCGTTCTTGCCGAATATTCCTGATTTAAATAAAAAAGCAGAAAAGTTGAGGCAGAAAATGAATAGAGTCACTGTAGCTGATGTCCTTGAAAAAATAGATGTGGAGTGCGAAGTAGTAACGAGCCCTGAGAGGCAATTAAAAACGACGATGCGTTTCTCATTTTTACCGTACTCGCAATTTAAAACTCAGTACGCCGTAAAACCACCACAGATTATTAAACATATGCAAAATAAATTCTTTAACGAAATGTTTGCGATGATACGAAAACAAGCTAAGACCACATCAGGTGTGATGTGGGCGGCAGAGGAAAAGAAACGTCGTACAGTGGCCAATGAAGAGGACGATGAAGACTTTACTCCTCAGGCACCAGAGAAAACTGCTGACCCTGATGTTGACAGTTCAGATGAAGAAGGACCAAACGATGACGATGATAATACTGATGTATGTATATATGAAACTTTTTTTAATTATAAGATGTGTAAACTACTTTATACAAAATATATGTCCCCTGGCACACAATATACACAACAATTTACAAGCGATACCACGTAAATTGAAACAATTTACTAATTTTGACTCATGATTTTAATAATTGATTGATTGATTTCAGGTTAGAATTCGGAAAAAACGTTCCGAGGAACAAGAATACGAAGATCCAGAGTCTGGAGAAGAAGAAAAATCTGATGATGAAGAAGAACCTGCAGAGAAGGAACAGAAAGACGACGACTTAGAAATCACACAGGAAATAACAGCAGAAGATAGTAAAGTTATGGCTAACGTCGTAGACAATTTGAATAACGCTACTAATTATGTATTTGATACGAAAACTCATAAATGGTGTGAACTGACTGTTCTGTTCCCAATATCATTTCTTCGTGTCGATCTGTCGCAGGCTCTACGCGATGCAGCAGCAAAATCGATCATATATGAAGTTAAAAATATAAAACGAGCTATTACCAACAAAGAGAAAAATGTCCTGTATTTAAGAACAGAAGGCATTAACATAGTACAAATGTCTAAATATGATAATTTGTTAGATTTGAATAAGTTATATAGCAATGATATCCATGCTATAGCAAATACTTATGGAATAGAAGCTGCTAATAAAGTTATTATAAAGGAAATTCAGAATGTGTTCAATGTATATGGAATTACGGTTGATCCTAGACATTTGACGTTAATAGCTGATTATATGACATATAATGGCGTGTTCGAACCAATGAGCAGGAAAGGCATGGAGGCATCTACTTCTCCGTTACAGCAAATGTCCTTTGAGTCATCTCTAATATTTTTGAAAGAAGCTGTTCTTAATTCTAAGAAGGACTTTATAAGGTCAGCTTCGAGTTGTTTAATGCTGGGTCAGCCTTGCCGTACTGGTACAGGTTCATTTAGTTTGCAACATTATAGTAAACTTGTAAGTTAATGATACGATTATTGTAATTAATGATTGATTAATAAATAATATTTTGAAATTATAATGTATTGTTAATTATTTACATTTTTAAGATTCTTGTGAAAAAGATAAGGTAGAAGTATTATTGAACTCTGTAACACAATTTTAAGTTCCTATTACTTAAGTTTTTTAAAATTTATTGTAAGGTTAAGGAAAATATAGGAATTGGGTATTATGGTAGATTTTAATTATAAAAGAAAGATCAATTAAAAACTTCTTGTATTTCTCTAAGATTTTACAAGTAGAGTATACAAACATGTTAAAAAATTATATATCTATTTTTTTTCATTTGCATATCACATACCGTGTATGTATCGTGTTTAACACATTTTAAAAACAATATTAGACTACAGTCTATTCCAAAATACTGTTTATTTGATTAAATGTGAACAAAATACTTAGTATGTGATAAAAAAATGCATTTTCAATACATAAAAACTATAACATTGGAGCTACAAAATGGAATATATTTTAGTATTTCGATATATTAATATGTATTAAAAATCTCTGACATGTCGAGTCATATTATATTGATTGTAATTCAAGTTTTGTTGGTAAAAAAATCTGCTTAAAACCTACTTAATATTTAATAACAGAATGATCACATATATCTGGACACACGCCGTCTTGGACGCCGCGTAAGTTATTATAACTAAAATCATAAATAATGTACATTTTATCGTTCATACTTTATAAATCGCTTCATCGCAACAAAATTCGCTTCTAGCGATTAGAAGGGTTTAATAATTCACAACTCATCATTACCGTTTGGCGTTCGACTAAGCATAGATTTGGATGTATGCATTTTTTAAGGTTCCGTACTTAAAGAGTTCCATCATATGGTTATTAACATTTTTGCACCTTAATATGTTGTGTGTTAATGGTTTAAAACATTACACATGTTTATTAATTTGACAGATGTTTTTTTCTCTGTAGTAATCAAGTCTGTTATCGGTTATTTTTTAAATAACTATGGCTGCCACATATCTCCATCTATTTAAATTTTTGAAAACTTTTTAGACACTGTCGAAAATAAAACGAATTAAAATAAAAATAATATCTACAAGTTACTAGTACGGAACCCTCGGTACGTAAACAAAATTCTAACTTTTTTAGTCTATATTCGAGTAACTGCAAATAAAATTGGCGTTCAACGGATCCCAATATTTAATAAAGTCAATATTTACACAGATGCGAGGTTGATTCAAGTCACTGGCTAGGACGGTAACGTTCATATTAAAAATTCTTGGACCCATCGTCACTTACCTCCCTTTCACGCGTCTCTATTATACTATTCAAGCTATAAAAACTCAATAAACAATACTTGTATGGTACTTAAATAAGTAATTAATAAATATATAGCAAATTCTATGTTACGATACAAATTCCAGGTTAAATCTTGTTTTCTACAGAAGATATTATCACAGCCTCATTGATGTGCGTCTCTCATGTATTTCATTATACTATAAAATACATCGAACAAAAAGAAAAGACTGCATGCAAAATAAATTCTTTTTAAATAATAGATCGCAGCTCTTATGCCATACATAATTTCAAGCTGAGTTGAAATTGTAACGTTCTAGCTGGTCTCCGAAAACAAACTACATAATAAACATAATAAATAATAAGGAATATCTAAACTATTTTGCACACTAAAGTCTCTACTAGTTTATTTAACTATGGAAATTATATCGTAACTGACTCAAAGCAAACACAACCAAAAACTAACTCGATTAAAGTGAGAACGATATATTATATTTTAACATAATTATAGGTATCGCCTCACTCTCCTTCGTATAGCGCTATCTCTGTCTTATTCTAGAAAATTCTCTAGACTTTTAGTTGTGTGTGCTGAGTTTTGAAAGTGCTATTGCGCGGTTTCCGCTGTGTTCTGGTTAAACATTGTTTTCTTATCAACTTTCTCTGCCTTTTTAGCTGCTGCCTTTTTAGCAATGGCTTCATCTTCAGCCGGATTATCCCATTCCTGTCGTCGCCCTGAACCGAACAAGTTGTAGAATGTTGCACAGAATATGTACACGCCGGCCGCTATGTAGAACACTATCCGCCATTGTGCTTGAGTAGGCTGAAAGAAAAAAAATAATATGACTTAATGCTGATTTAAAAATAGATGCTTACTATTTTTAAATAAAAATCGGCCAAAAGCGGAAAAGCTCCCGAGATAAGCTCTTAATAGATGAACAGACGGACAACAATTCTGTTCCTCAATATAAGAGTTGATTGATTGTAACTTTAGCAATGTAGTTTAAAAAACACGTTTTAAAAAACTCAAAAGACTTAACTAAAAATACATACCTTGCCCTCGATAATATATCCAGCAACGATGGGCGCAAGGAGACCAGTGAGGTTGGCGAGGCAGTTGGTAAACGACATCAGAATACCGGCGAAACGTGGTGATATATCCAAGTGATTTACCTATTAACATATAATCATTACATATTATTAATTATAATAATGAGAAAACACTGAAAAAAACTATTTAAAACTTATAGTACCTAGTATTAAGATTAGGACCTACTTGAGATTATTACAAAAAAATATCGGTATTTTTTTTTATTAAATGTACTATTAGAATACATCACTAGAGTTTCTCTCTAAGTCATTTTTAAAATGCAAAAAGAGATCCAAAAATTTCAGTACCTACATTTTATCAGTAGGTTATGTTTATTATTCTTAAAAAAGCTTTACGCTCTTTCCCGCACAGCACGGTAGACACGGAGAATCTACTCATCCCCACTTTCCACCGAATTTCGAAACATTGTGTTGAATGGCGGATATTAATTGTAATATTTCCGCGAGTAAAAATTGAACCCACAACTGTCGCGAGTAGCACGACGGGCTCGTTTTTAAAAATAATACAAAGAACCCTGCTTACTTTAAAGCCAGAGTAGATACCACCGTTGAGGCCGACACCCACGGCGAGTATGGCGACGGTGGCGGCGGGGTTGCAGCCGGTGTTCGCAGCGATGAATAAACCGATGGCGGGACCGTATTCACCTGGAATATATATATTTTTTTAATTAAAATTGGTATTTGTAACAAAATTCATAAATAACAATTCATTTCCCCGAGTGCGAATCGCACCCACAACCGTCGCGCTTACAGTCACACGCTTGTGCCACTGCGCCACTACGGCCTCAAGTATAAATTGAGACAAAATCTTAGCCAAAAGTTAAAAATATTACATAAAAATAAAAAAAACTGCTTTAATAAATATTCATAAATATAAACAATATTTTATAATAATATACTCACCAATACTGTTAAGAACCTTCCTGACTTGAGTATGGTTGAAGCGTCCGCTGGACAGCATCCAGTCGGCGACCACTGAGCTGAACATTGAGAAGAGCCACATGCACAGATAGGGAAGAGCGGAGACGAAACCGTTCTGAAAAAATAAAAATCATATAGCATCAAAGTTTATATCAATAAACTTAATTATTATAAACACTATGTATAAGAATTAAGAATTGTAAGCCGTAAAAATTAATATAAAAAGTTTATTTATTTATGTAAAAATTAAACGTTAAAAATGTAACTTGTTCACAGATTATATTACATACCCTATATTAATTTTATTTTATTTATTACGATATTTTATATAACTTAATGAGCTTTCTCAATTCATTACCTGTAATGGTAGCCTTTTATCAGCATTCGTTATCGCTTAATTCGTAAATCAATAACGGTATTTAATAAATATTTTTAGCAGTAAAATATTTTTATTTATCCAAAACTACAGTGATATAACACATATGAAGTTTATTAAAATTATATACTCGTAATTATGACGCATTTTAATATACCTACTAAAACGAAATTTAAAATAAGCGTGTGTGTAGATTTTTATAATTAAAATAGAAGATAAATATATCAACAAACACGGAAACTCAGTTCTATATAAAAAATATAACCGTCTCAAAATATTATTTGGCTGTATTTCAAATTGCCACCTAGCCAATTAACGATAATCTTGCAACATTTTGTTCCGGCATTCGGAATTCCACTTATTCTACAAAAACACTTTATATTTCGAGGGTGGTTTTCATAAGCATATTCATATTTTTGATTATTTTATTTTCCTAATCGAGATTTAAAAGTATTCCTTAGCAATGTACCATAAAAATACATAATTAAAAGATCATAAATAAATACATTTTTCCTTTTGACGTATAATAGCAATAGCAGGAAAAAATAGTTTAGTCGCTGAGTGTAGTTAGAGCAATTGAGTCACCCGAGCCATGATTCCAAAGGGTCAATTGACCGACCCGCCTCTTGACCTCTTGACAGCTCAAATGATTAATGTGAACGAAATCGTCCTATAAATAGTCTACCGTTTAAGTATTTATCATCCATCCATTTTTCGGCGTTTTAAATTGATGACTTTAGAAACATCAAATTTACTATATTTTTTAATATAATGGTTTTTTATTTCTTTAATACTTTATACATGTAACCAATATTGGTATTGTATGTAGTTACTATTGGTTTTATATAAACGTCCTTGAATTTTAATATTTTTTAGAGTTATTTGAAGTGCTCAATTTAATATTAGGTACAATTACTTATTGAAAAGAAAGAAAAATGTTGCAAGAAATTATAGATTTAATATAGATACATTTTTTAATGCAAATATCCACATTAGTAATGAAAATTACATTGAAAAATAAATAATTAAATAAAAAAACTAAACTTACATCTTTGATAGAGAAGTGGAGGACTTGTCGCATGAAGGTTGGCAGCTCTGTCATGAGTGTTTCGTAACCGTAGTTCTGCCCCATGTGCGCCAACATGATCGCCCAGAACGGCATGGATGTGACGATCTTCATCCATGGGATCGGTGGCGACTGTTAAACATATAAAAATGTGTTTTATATGTAGACTTTGCATATATAACTATACATACTTTAAATACTTTATTTTACACAAAAAATTTAGCGTTGTAGGTATGTTAGAAATTTATTAGGGAACTGAAAAAAGGTACAAAGCTTCTTTTAATTGAAATACAACGTAGTTTTAATATATATAAAAACTATATCTTTAATCTGACGTAATGCGAATATTATTTAAAAGTAATCAACAATTTCACTTACGCTGAAACCAGCAGTACCCCACAACGAACTCAAGATATATTTCTTCTCAGGCTCCTTGATCCTGGGGCAATTCTCAGGGTCCTCAGAGACGAAGAACAGGAAGGCCAAGCTCCATACAGTCCCGATGATACCGAACACGTAAAAGATTGAAGGCCAACCGCCAGCGAAACCGTATGCAGAGAGTAGACCGGAGAGCGGCATAGAGATAACCGTACCGAATTGAGCACCTGTTTAATTAAAAAAATATGAAAGTCAAGTAGGTAGGTATCCTTAATTGACTAATCAGAATTCAGATTGCCTATCTTTTTTTTTCCGTAAAGGCTTAGTGCTCCTCTCACAATCTGCGTTCGTTCGTTTCCTCTGTGCGTTTTCGTCAGTAATATTTAAACAATATAATACAAAAGTAAATAATAATAAACAATACTGTAATTTAAGTATTTTCCAGTTAACAAAAATAAATAAACTTTTTTCTACACTATCGATGTTAGAATTAGGATAATTTAAAGTAGGATAATTTAGTAAAAGCTGTAAACGGTAAGGTTCATTAAAGAATGGTAAAGATTGCTTACCCGCATAAACGGCGGCACCCATCCGACTCCTTTCATTAGGTGGGATCCATTTGGCCAACATGGCGTGAGAGCAGGGCACGATGGGTCCTTCGCCCAGACCCTGTATAAATCTCACTAGGATCAGCCATTCAAAACCAGCTTCTGCCGCAACGGGCACTAGTAGACCAAATGCTGAGTTGATCAACATACCCACTCCAAGAAACATACGGGCACCATATCTGTAGAAAAAATGGGCGTTTATTTTTCTCTACTCGTGGAGATTAGCATTTAGAGTATGTAATGACAGTTTAATAGAAATAATAAAAGAAATATTCTTAAAACAAAAAATGCTTGAGTGCCCATATTTTAAAAACTATTAAATAAAAGTTGAAATTTAATCCTGTAAATGTCAAACAACAAACCATAATTTAAAAGATGATCCAAAGCTCTTATTACTCAATTATGGTTCATGGCCACATAATAGCACCAATTACTATTGTATTGCAGCGTATAGCCTTATCATAATTTAATATCGGGCGACAAAGTAAATAGTCCGAGAGGTGAGCGACAAAAAGAGTAACTGTTCTTTTAAGGTAAAATTTTTTTATACTAAAAACTCTGCGACTCTTTGCAAGACTTAAGATTGACTATTAAATCATAGTTTTTTTAAATACTTACAAATCAATAATCAACTGTGAGAAACGTTGCGACATAACATAGAGTTTTATAACAAATTAGAAACTGCTACTCCGCCAAACGCTAAAGAAATTGGCGTGAGTGACGACAGACTCATTTTCTATATCACATATTTTTTATCTGCACGCTTTATCCAGCACATATCAGGAAAGGCAGAGAGAACCTGGGAATCTAGTAATAAGACATTTCATTCCCATTGACAAACTTACGTTCCCCCCGCCGAATTCTGGAGGCTTTATGCGTTGAATGGCGGAACTCACGCCTGTGCCCCTGCGCCACGACTGGCACATCACACATAAAAATGTAAATTAGTATTAAAAACACTTTCGAAGACTTTTTGTCACTCGCCTCCTCGGCTATAATGGCATTCGAGGAAAACTCTTCTGTAAAGTCTAACCACATTATGCTATTCTATAGAATATAAACATTTATCATTTTCGAGATAATGGACGTATTATATTTGTAAATTTTATATGCGAGTATGAAAATAGATAGAGTTTTCAGATATAAAAGTATCGTAAAAGTAATCCAATGTCAATAAAANGCGTATAGCCTTATCATAATTTAATATCGGGCGACAAAGTAAATAGTCCGAGAGGAGTGCGATAAAAAGAATAACTGTTCTCTTAAGGTAAATTTTTTTTATACTAAAAACTCTGCGACCCTTTGCAAGACTTAAGATTGACTATAAAATCATAGTTTCTTTAAGTACTTACAAATCAATAATCAACTGTGAGTAACGTTGCGACATAACATAGAGTTTTATTACAAATTAGAAACTGCTACTCCGCCAAACGCTAACGAAACTGGCGTGAGTGACGACAGACTAATTTTCTATATCACAATTTTTTTATCTGCACGCATTATCCTGCACATATCAGGGTAGGAAGAGAGAACCTGGGAATCGGAACTCACACCTGTGCCGAAATATTAAAATTAGTATTAAAAACACTTTCGAAGACTTTTTGTCACTTACTTCCTCGACTATAATGGCTTTCGAGGAAAACTCTTCTATAAAGTCTAACCACATTATGCTATTCTATAGAGTATAAATATTTATCATTTTCCAGATAATGGACGTATTATATTTGTAAATTTTATATGCGAGTATGAAAATAGATAGAGTTTTCAGATATAAAAGTATCGTAAAAGTAATCCAATGTCAATAAAATAAATGGGACGACGAAATTGAAGAGACTATAGTACAAATATAGTTAACCTACATATACATATAGTGTGTATTGAAATGTAGAGTAGGTAACGTAACGTATTTTTAGTTGACTAAATTATTTGCTTTTATGTATAAAATAAAATTGTTTGCTTTTAATTTTTTAATTGTATTTTATTGTATTAATATTTTTAATAAAATAGATATCAAAAATTACAGTTATTTTTGTAAATCAACTCTGAGTATACCTATATGATTATATTTGTAGTATATATATATTTAAATCTCCAAAAAATGCGAAAGAAAAATTTGTTTACCCACTATTTTAAATATTAATAAAATCCATACTGTCCAACATTTATTTTCAAAATGTGACAATTAATATTTTTTTCATTATAAGTACTTCTTTTGCATATTATTATTAATGTTTATGTGTATATAAAGAAATGTAGAGCCGTTATAATCATTTTATCGGAAGTGTTTATACATTTTAACATACAATGGCAAGCATAAGAAAAATGATAATTACCTTCAGAAGGTCACGACGAGAAAAATGAACTAATATCGTATTGTAAAGTATTTATAGAGTAAATCAGCATTATTTTTAAAGGATGCTTTTATCGCTATCAATTGGGCGTGTATGTAGTTTTTGATAATTTTGGTTCTTTTTCCATAGAAATATATTCAAAAGACGCCATAATAGTGCAATTTTGACGTAAACTCGTTTTCATGCGATGCATGGTGGTTGTGTATTCAAATTTCACACAAAGAAGTCTTCGTCAACAAACTCCCCTATTTATAACATAATTTTCGGAATAACCAAAATATTACTGTTTCATAATAATATTACTGATTCATAAAAAATAAAGATTTAAAAAAGATCGAAAGAAAGATAAAAAACTTAAAAACTAACCTCTTAGACAGGATGCCGAAAGGAATTTGCGTGATGACGTAGCCATAGAAAAAGGAGGATAGGATGTAACCTTGTAGCGTCGAACTCCACACGAAGGACCCGTCTTGAGCGGCATCCGCCTAAAATATGGATCCTGGTTTTAATTTGTTCACATTTTTAAAGAAAAATCATTACTGAATCATATAGCATATTTTTTTACTTTTGTTATTATTATACCATTTTAATTGCATATTTACATCTGTTTATATTTTTTTGTATTTTATTAAAATTATTATAACAATAATTATTTTATCTTCAAAGGTTCTGAACGTTTGAAGAAATCCCAAAGGCGAATTCTTTTTCTCTACTTATAATTTTTTACATATTTCAATATTTCTCTTTTAAATGAAAATTAGTTAAAATTGTAACGAAATATAAATACTCACATGCGTTGCATTTGGATTAACATTCCCACATTCAGTGTCTATAGCTTCCTTGTCGACAGGCAACGCCGTGTGGTTGACCATAGCTACGATCGCCACCGACATGTTGGTCCTCATGATGTACGCGTTCGCCATGCCCAGGAACAGCATGAACGTCACCCAGTGACGGTGACCGAGGCCACCTGTGAGAGAGAAATTATATTGAGCCAATATATTTAGAAAACTATAATGATAGTTAAATAATATGTTCTTTTAATAAAAAAAATAACGTAAACACAAAAGTAATTTATAGTATAAATGAAGTTGCCATTATCGGAAAAATATTATTTTTAAATAGGCAAAAGTAATTATGATGTCATTATATCTCATAGAAATAAATAAAAAGTAAAAATTATCAATAACCACTTTTATTTTATCTCATTATTCCTTAGGATATAAATCTACACGCATAAAAATCTCATTAAATCTATATGTAAATACATACTACAGTAAATGATGGTTTGATTATTTTAATTAATTATTCTAACTTTCACTCTCATTAGAAACTATTAAACTAATTAAAATATTAATATGTATAGCTATATAGACCAAAAAGCCTACAAAAAAAAAGAGACGTATACGCATAAAGGACTTCTGAGAAATTAAGACTCTTCAATTTGATATGGTTGTAACGATACGCCCACGAGTTAATAAATAACCTCGTCTCAAACTAATTAAAGTAAGCAAAAAGTGTTCAGTTCCGAAAATGTAATTTTACACTACGCTTATATGTCACTTTTAATTTTTATTTATTAATAAGTTATTTAGTTACTTTTTCGTCACATTATATTGAAATGTGTAGTATATGATATAGATATTACGGAAGTAGTTTAACGGAACAGATGTTATGGAAGTAGTTTAACGGAATATAGTTGAAAGCCATAATTAAATGTTAATGGTGAAAGAACCTCTAACCATCGCGTTTACAACGACAGATTCATTTTATTTTTAATCTGTAAATATTTTTTGATTTATTTCCTTAAACAATATTTATTTTATTAAAAATGTTTTACGTGCGTACATAGCGGCCATCAGTATCAAAATAGACGATGACCGCAAAGGTATGGTAGCCAAAACGTCAATTCCCATGTAATTTAATTAATGTATAAAATTAATTATAATTTTACGGACGGTTGATATATGGTATGCATATTACGGAATAATGTAAAATATACTCGAGTGGCAATTATAAATATTGCTAATTTTAATGTCTTACTAATATTATTACAGCCATTTTTAACATTGATTGTTATGGTTGTTTCAGGTACAGTTCTGTGTTAAGATTTTTATTTTTTTTTTATATATTAATTAATATGATCAATCTATTATTAATTAACTATACTACACAGAAAATACGTAAGTATATAACTACGTAAACTATTTGTATATACCTACTTATACAATTAGCAAGAATATAATAATATAATCACAAATAGTCTATTAGTTCACATATTTAGCACAACCATTTTTGTTAGAATAATATATTTTTGAACATATATATTTTTTAAATATGTATGCATAGATTAACATTGCTATATTTGTATAACATAAGTACAAATATGATAATTTTAAATTTGACTTTCAGACATAAGTAGCCTCGGGAAACCTGCCCTAGGATTAATATCTTACGTTTCCACGTTAAATTCAATTCTAATTTCAAGTCCCAGAAAAATGTTTCTAGACTTTTACGTCCACGCTGTCCGACTTCAAATTTGAATTTCATTTTAGGTTACTATCTAGTAAATTTGATCGCCCATTGTGGATTTGACAGTGGTGTGGTGTGACAGTTGATTTGACATTATCGAACCAATCTTTCTTATCTCTTTTTTTACCGTACAACCTCTTTCATGAGATCTCCATTCAACGTGACATTAGCGAAGTGATTTTGTGATCAACTGGCACGCTCGGAACGTCATTATAAAAAGAACATAACAGAACCAATTTTCTGTGACAAGTATGAATGCCTGTCATCGCTAAATCAAGCCATTAAAAAAAGTATGAATATTTCTTCTGTACCATGTTTTTTTTGTTTGTAAATAAAAGTATTTATCACTATCAGTTATCTGATCGTACACAATGAAAACTTTGCCAAGTTCTTGGTTAAATAACCACAGGTGACTTGTCCAAAAATATATATTTATATAATGAAAAAACTTCTACGTAATTATACAAAAAATAAACAGTATGTTGAAATTAAGAAGCAATATTATTATGATTTACAGAGTGAGATTTTTTCTTTACTCATATTCCGCATTAAGCCAGAAATAAGAAAGTGGTGCTAAGAAACTTTGTTTTATTTTTGAATATTTTTTTGCTTTGGCAGTGTTAAGCACTTCCGTTCCCCACTTTCCGCTGAATTCTAGAGGCATAGCGTGTTGAGTTGCGGGACTAAACGCCGCGCTTTAATTTTATAATTTGTAATTAATTGCTTACTATTATCTAACTAGATTGATACAAATAGATTACATCATTTTAGTCAAGCGTTTTTCAGTCTTGAAATATAAGGCAAAAGTAACCATAAACCCACATCAATCAAGCCATATCCATAAAAAAAGTAAAATGTAAATTTGAATACATCGCCGTGCTTGCGTGTAGGTGTGTGCATCTCTTGCCAAAATAAAGTATACTGTAAGGCATGACGTCAATGAAAATAAGAAAAAATTGTAATCTTAAACATATTTTGGTTTTAGACGTTTAGTCATAAACTAAAATAAGATAATAACATAGATTTAATTTATATTATACATTTAATCTTTTTCAATATAAGTAAATAATGAAATAAATATATAATTATTCAGAAGGCCTTAGCGACAAGAAGCCAATAAGCTACAATTTGTTCGGTCGCGTGCATAAGGCTTCAGGCGACATATCACGTGTTCAGTTACTATCCTATATTTTAATAAATGCATTAAGCTTCCATCTTTTCACATGTATTTAATAAAAAAATTAAGTAATAAAATAAAAAAAACAAATACGTATTTAAAGCAGGAGTCATTCAGGTTAAATTTGACAACAGGAAAAAAAATAATCTAAAAACTCCTCGGGATGGCTGGACAAAGTTCAATACTTGTCGCCCGTGTAGAGAGAGAGAGAGAAGAATAAATCAAATGGATTTAAATATTATTAGATCATTTTCGTATCTTTAGAAAATCATCAACATAGAAATTAAAATGATTCTATAAAATGCTGACGTCTGAGAAAAGGTCATGTAATTAAAAAAATTGCTCTTGAAACGTAACACGGTGTATTTTTTTATAGTTGAAAAATACCTATGCTTGTTTATGTAATTACATAGTTATGACGTCGATAACGAAGTATATAATTTAAAAAAAATAAAAAAAAACACATATGTAACATTTTGTGGGTATTACTAATTATTGAATATGTTTTTTATTAAGCCTATATTAACTTAAGCTAAAATGATAAAAGATGATGACCAAAAAATATGATATTTCTAAGATTTAAAAATACATCTTGTTCACGCAAAAATATCAGTTTTACGTGTGTTCCTCGTCTGAGGGCAAAGTCCGATGTCGTCAGCGAATAATTAACGCCGTATACATTTATACAAGGTTTTTTTTTCAGAATTTTTAGCATAGCCTTGTTCTATTTATAATTAGTAAAAAAGTATCACAGGTGCGAATATGTTTAAGAGGAATTTTCTTCTAATAAGTTCTTTTTACTTAAGAATAATAGAGCGGAGTATTTTTAAAAGCAATAACAACTTTTAGATAAATATTTTTATTATGTTAGAGTAAAAATATTTTCACTCATTTTTAATAATAATTGTAAAAGGATCTTCATCATTTTCATTAAAGTAATAAATTATAAAGAAAATGATGACTTTGAAATAATTCTAAGTTATAATATAATTTTAGGTATTTATTTTAACAACACAAGAAGTAATTAACTAACACGTGGAATTTTGTGTATTTCTAGAATCTAATGTTATTTCGTAGTGTTGTGTAACAGTGACGTTTAAGATGTCTGGGACATGTCTGTCAGATGGTTTATTTTTTAAAAAAAAGACGTAAATGTCTTTATCAATATGATATTTTAATTTAAAATCTTGCGTAATATCGATACTTATTAACGGCCAATGCAGTGAAATCAGTTTATATTTAAAAAGTAGTAGTTATAACAAAATTATATAAATTTAACAATGATTTTTTATTATGTAAGTAGTTTTATTACTAAAACTAAGAAATGATAGTGTTGCCTATAAAAGTCTAGATTATGCAAACTAACTTAACCCTTAAATGCATGGTTTTATGCATGATTTTATTTTTAGACCGAGAAAAAATATATTTTGGAGCCATGAATATGCTGATTTAGGGAAAAATAATAAAAAAAATAGTTTTGACAGTCGTGAAGAAAAAAAGTGTGTTGCCACTTGATTAAATATATCACCATGATAGTAATAATCCTGCAACAGCATGCATTGAACTCATACTAATAATTTTATGGTCGTTTGAATGGTATGTTGCAGTTTTACTACTTTATGCATTTAAGGGTTAAAAGTTAGCACACAGACAAAATTATAAATAGATAGTGGACGCATTAAATTGTTATCATTACCGAAACTGATAATAATTATTTGGTTTTTTCTACATATGCACAATCATCACGCTGTACTGCACTATGAAAGAAGTGACTCACCTAAATAAATATGTACATTTCATCTAATACTGCAATTTATCATAAATTTCGCCATATTTTTATCTATTACTTCATAGTTAATGCTCGAGGAAGTTGTAGACAAGGAAAACTTATCAGCTTATAGGATTTTTCTTTTTAATTAATTTAATATCGTTCATATCTTGTTAGGTAGAGTTATTAAATTGTAAATTATACTTCACCATCACATATTTGATTATATTATATAAAATTTCAACACTGAACAACTGGGAGACGGAAGAAAGAAAAAATAAAAGAACTTAATTATTACTAGGATTCCTACTTTTCCTCCTCCTCCTAATACATCCTAGTACATCAATTACAAAAAAAACAATTACTGAAACAGAATAAATTGGAGTATAAAAAAGCCGTCACACCTTCTAGTCAGCGATAATGGTCCAAATGACCTTGATTTTGAATTTGTCTCCACAAAGCGTAAACGATGGACTCATTGTTCTATATCTTTCTTTATATTTATATGGAAATGAAAATTTTCGTTTGCCAGTATCGGATATTGTTATAATGTCATTAAAACGAAAGAGTTTATTAATAATTTTAAGCAATAACTTTATGCCGATTGAATCTTTTCTAATACGACTTGGCTCTACATATCAAAAAATATTTTGCGCAGATTGGTTTTTAATAATTCTTATTAACAAATAATTAGGTATTAGCAATGTCTAATTTTTGTCTTCAACTGCATTAGAATAATATATATATTTTTTTAAATATATGAATATTTATTAGGGAAGAATTTACTTAAAAGAAACGATCTTTTAGGCTCTACAAATATAAAGCTGATATCTGCACTATTAGACGAAAATTATATATGTAGCATAATATAAAAGTCAAAGAATTTTCGTTACCATTTATCATATTTGATCGTAATATTAAAGGCATCACTCAAATAAATTTTACGTAGATAAAAAAGAAACAATATCTAATAGTATAAGCCTTAGCCTTGCAATTTACTGGTACTTGACAGGTTTATTAGCTTATTCCGGAACGTATATCTTATCAACATCATGAGTACCTGCGATGATTAAAAGAATATAAACAAACATTACGAGACATCTAAACTCTAAAGTTCTTGTTACTTTAAACCACTTCGCATTGATGATTTTCCATATTTAAGGAAGTGTACCTATATATTAAATATAGGTAGTATCAATTAATTTATTTATTTTCCTGTACCGGTAGCACAATAACGGAATTCTTTTAATTAAGTTCTCAAGGAAAATTCACTTCGTAATATAAGATGAAAATGTAACCTTTAGTAATGAATACTTCTAATGTAATAAAATGTGCATTATATTTTTATAATTATATGCACTATAAGCAAATATTGCAATAAAATATGCATTACGTTATCTATTTTGGCGAGAATTTGATAAAATGATGACTTGATATCAAATTTAAATACAAGGAAATTATTAATATTACTTATTCGGAAAACTGTTACAAGTAAAATTAATAAAACTAATTTATATTTTAACGTACCGTATTAAAAAAAATCATTAGTAGAGTTACAGATAAAAAAATATTTGTAATTAAAAATGCAGATTAAAAATGGAAATCATGAGATCGTGAGAGTGTCAAATATTACGTATTTGCAATATAAATATAGAAAATTCTACGAAAGGTACAAATATCCATAATTCATTTCTTCTTCTTCAATATACTGTATTGTTTTATTGCGTACGGCGTAACCTCTCGCAGACAGATTAAATAATATAAAAAGAGATAAGTTTATGAATAAGTGTACATATTTTTCTTTTACATTTTTTGTTTAAAGAATTTTTATTTACTATTTATGTATAAACAGATTGACGCATGATAATCGTTAAAAATAATTTAAATTGCAAATGTTAAATTTACAATAGTTTCAGAATAAAAGAGTTTGTGTTTTTTTATTGTACATTTTAATAAGTAATTTAAAATCTAGAATAAAAAAGGGCCAAGGGACTGAGCTCTAGGATCAAATTGTAAATAATATTGTATAATGCACAGTGATTGCAAATTCTAGACGTCGAACGAATTAAACCAAAATTTCAACCATAATAATCAAGGCCGAGACGCTTTGGTACTTGGTACAGCCATAGACGCACTGGTCGTGGGTTCGATCCCTACTTAGGGGAATTATTATATTTATGTGCATTTGAGCGCTCTGGTAGACAAAGTGCATATTGCAAGGTGGACAGAAACTGGGAAAAACAGTGTCTTAAGGTTTTCTCTGGCTCTGGGAAAAGCTGTAAGCTGTTTTTTTTAAATAAACTCGTTTCTTTACTTACGAGTGGCAGTGGCGAGTTACCTACTTTCGAGGCATTGCGTGTGGGGCGGCGGTACGCAAGCCGTGCTTTGCTTAATTAGAGGAAACGAAAATATTAAATAATTTATTCTCCCGAATGGGAATCGAACCCACAAAAGTTACACATACAGCTTGTGTTTACAACACACGCTTGTGGCTCTGCGCCATGACGACTTCGATACTTTAGATGTTAAGTGCTAATAAATGTAAACTCTTAATAAAAATGGAAAATTCAATGTTATATATCTAAAAAATGGTATTTATTTTATTTTATTTATATTTAACAACTTCATTTGATATCAACATTATATTTTTTTCTATAATCGCCTCATCTCACCTCACCACGTAAATTTTGAAAGGCGCTTACGTGTCGCCACCATTTTTACCTACTGAATAATTTTGACCTAAATTAATATTCATAGATTGTTTGTTATAAAATAAGGAAATTATATGTAAAAATTAAAGAAAAATAAGTTTTTTAGCAAATGATGTAAATTCTCAATCAAATATCACGTGCTAAATAACATTAAAGTACCATTTTTTGCGTTCCCACGTGAACAAACGATAGGTTATGTTCGACATTGTTTTATTATGTAAATATCGCTTTGATATTTCTAGAAATAGTTCAAAACGGAGGCCATGAATGAACCACCGTGGGGACGTATACGACATATTGATTTAACACCTGTTTGATTTACTATCGAATAAACAGTAACATTGTGTTGTTACTTGTTGAATGTAGGAAATTTATTTATATATATATTTATATAATATTTACTATATTTTTATATAAAAGATATATGTCTTTATATAAATTCTCAAGTTTCATTAATCTGTGTTTCTATTAAAAAAGTAGCGAATAAGTAATACTATTTCAGTATTTCAAGTGCAATTGCAAAATCGTGTAAATATAATCCAATTATAATAAAGCCGGTCCGAATTTATCAAAAGCAACGCCGACAACGCAAATCAAGCGCGATAAGCAAACTGGAGAATACCCGTGACGTCATTCTGACTCACCACTGCATCTTTTGGGTCTCTGGTCTTCCAATCCAGGCTGATCCCATACCAGCACGTGCGCTCCACGATTCGATACCATATTGTTATTTATTTGAATTTAATTAAGTAAAAAGAATGAAATTAAGAAAAAAACCCGAACACAGAAGAAAACGCAGTAACGTTGACGTAAAATTTCTTTTACGTGACGCTGGTGGGAGTACCAACGTTAGCGATTAGGTGGAATTTCATCGCGATGGTTGTGAAAACTAGGAGAATCGGTTCACGACTGACGAGCGGCGAGTGTAGTGGCTACTGGCTGGCTCTCCGGCGTGGGGCAGTCGTAAATATACGTGGGGGGCGGGGGTGTGGAGCGCACGCGACCGCGGCGTGCTATGACGTCATCACGAGTTTTTACTGAACTCGACTGTGAACGCTGAAAAACTGTATATCGTTATTGCTTTTACTTTACTCTGCGTGGAACATCTATTGAAAAACGCTTTTTTATTTCTTGTATCAAAGAATTAGAAGTAATTAAATAAATTAATGACTAACAATTTAAAATAATTTTTATTTTATTATGCAAGTGTGTCTGAATTAAGTTTTCTAAAACATTTGATTACATGTGTACCATAATTTAAGTAGAGTGGTCTTGTAAGTCTTTTTTTTTAAAGTTTAGAATATTTGTGCACCACGGAATAACAAATGACGAATTTTCCAAGTATTTTGTCGTGTTGTCGTAATTTTGTATGGACAATAAAAACAATTCTATGAAAAACTTGAATCGTTTCACATCTACTAATATAAAAAAAATATTGGTTCCGCAGTATTTATCATATATAAACAATTTAAAAGTTATAGGAGATGCTTTTTAATATTTTTTTATAAATGAGGAACTTAGATACTGTCGACAGTTATTTAATCTTTTCTCGTAATCATCTTATAAAGGACCGTTCAAGCTAAAGTAATTCAATAGATACATTGTACATTGTAATAGACTGAGATCCCAGGGCGCCCTGACCTACGTCATTTTAGCAAAGCTGAAATTTTGAGGATTATTAATAAAATAGAGTAGACGCTACACCTATAGGTAGGCAGAAAAAATATAGGTACTTATATTTAGAAATCGTATTTATTTTTTAATTAGTGAATCCCTGATAAATATCACCAGTACCATCACTATCTAAACAGTCAAAAAAAAATACGGATAAGAAATGACCTAATCTAATGTATAACTGAGCCAAAAAGATATATGTAAATTTTCTTATTAAATAATCTAGATCAGGGTTTCTTAAACTATAGGTCGCGACCCCAAAAGGGGTCGCATAGCAAAATTCTGGGGTCGCGAGAGAGAGATGTTGAAGAGGTCTTACGTCCAGCAGTTTCAAACATTCCACTAAGATTTGATTTGTTATGCAATAAAAAACAGGCGCATCCATCTCATTAAATTTCTTTCTTATATTTTAATTTAATACTTACCACGCAACTACTTGAATATATTCGAGCGAATTAAGACGGTCAGAATCCACTTTTATTTTTGAAACTATAATAAATAAAATTTTATAATTTTTTGTGCAATTTTTAATTTTAGATTTTTGTATGTTTCAAAACGAATTCTAAAACTATATATTTTCATATGTATATGTATATTGTTACCTAATAAATAAATCATCAAAAAATATTAATTTATTTTTCTTTTATATTTGTATGGGGGGTNAAATGCTTTTTTTATTTTTTGTATCAAAGAATTTGAAGTAATTAAATAAATTAATGACTAACAATTTTAAATAATTTTAATTTTATTATGCAAGTGTGTCTGAATTAAGTTTTCTAAAACATTTGATTACATCTGTACCATAAATTAAGTAGAGTGGTTTTGTAAGTGTTTTTTTTAAGTTTAGAATATTTGTGCACCACGGAATAACAAATGATGAATTTTCCAAGTATTTTGTCGTGTTGTCATAATTTTGTATGGACAATAAAAACAATTCTATGAAAAACTTGAATCGTTTCACATCTACTAATATAAAAAAAATATTGGTTCCGTAGTATTTATCACATATAAACAATTTAAAAGTTATAGGAGATGCTTTTTAATATTTTTTTATAAATGAGGAACTTAGATACTCTCGACAGTTATTTAATATTTTCTCGTAATCATCTTATAAAGGACCGTTCAAGCTAAAGTAATTCAATAGATACATTGTACATTGTAAAAGACTGAGATCCCAGGGCGCCCTGACCTACATCATTTTAGCAAAGCTGAAATTTTGAGGATTAAAAGTAAGATAGAGTAGACACTACTACTACTCCTATAGGTAGGCAGAAAAAATATACTTATATTTATTTTTTAATTGGTAAAACCCTGATAAATATCACCAGATCCATCACTATCTAAACAATGAAAACAAATACGGATAAGAAATGACCTAATGTAATGTTTTACTGAACCAAAAAGATATATGTAAAATTTCTTACTAAAGAATCTAGATAGGTCCTTACTAAAGAAATGTTCTACTTTTTTATCATATACTTAAAAACAATTATTAATAGTTAACCAATCTTCAGGCTGATAATCTGAGATAATCGATATAATATACATCATATTTAAAATTCTAAGGATATTAAGCTTAAAATTAACTCCCACTTGAATTTATCCCATCAAATGTAAATTTAGTAAGAAATTCTTAAAACTTTTATTTTGTATTCCCATAGCATTTCAGAAACGTTCATTTATAACCAGTCTTAGTACACGATTTTTCAACACATCGAGATTACGATGAATTATGATTTAAATCAAACTAAAAAAACGCAGTTCAATAACCTTTGAGATTTTGAAATATGATTTCGTTCACTTGTATTGAATTGCAAACGTTAAGATCAATGGGCAAGTGCTAAATTTGTACGGATATAAAAAAATGCGAATCGTTAATTATATTTATAGTTTTGTATACAAAGCAACGGTATGATGTCTGGGATGCCGGCGCGGGGTAGATGTGGTGTCTGATTGTACATGAAATTTTTATGAGTACGACAATCTCTTGTAAAACGTTTATTAAAAATATTTAATAGTTTCTCGATTCCAGGTTTAATTAGAATAGTCTGCTGTTTAAAGACAGATTATGAGTAGGTATGTGTAGACTGTAGACGAAGCGCGTTAATATCTCTGATTTGGAAGGAAAGTGAAGTTGTATATATTTTTTTTATTTTATATATGTAACTCAGGAAACAAACAGCATAATAAGTTAACAAAAAAAACTGAAAACTTCGCTCTGTCTGAATTGCAAAAAAAGTGAGCCTGATGCAATAACAGAATTTACACTATTGTTCTATAATTATTCACAAGGAAATGCAAAGATGCTTATTTTAGATATAAAACATGTGTGCTTTCGAATTATCGTTAATCACCGCCGAGCCTCCTATTTACGTACGGATGACGATACTGATAAAGTGCAGCAAGGTCGTCGGCAAAGGCAGGTCACGAAGCGCCATCTAGATTCACACTAACGTACTGAGAACGCCATCTATCGATGCAAAACGGAACTTTAATAATGTCAAATTAATATAGTTCGTCCGTTATATAGTAGATGGCGCTCATAAAATACTGTACCCGAAGTCTGAACATGACTGGGGAAACAGAAGGAACATAGTCTTAAGGCACTTCGTTTTCCACGCATCACCCAATTTTCGAGACATTGCGGGCTGGTTGGCGAAACTCAACGCTGCATTTTGTCTTGTAACCAGAGCGAAGAAGTGAAAATAATTAATTGCCCTGAGTGGGAATTAAAACCATATAGCACGAATCGAACTGTGCCATTGCGACACGCAGATTATTATTTGTTAATGCATATTCACATTGTTTATTTCGATTATATAATATTGTAAATTGTCTTCATTAGTCTACGCGGGTGAAGCCACAAGTAAAGGTTAGTGTGATAAAGTTTCAGTGCCATTATTTTTAATGTTTTATATAGCATTAGCATTTTACTTAGAATAAGATGACTTAGTAACCAATTTTGAACGAACAAAAAATATTAATGGGTTAATTTAGTAAAATGATTTAAAATTTTTGGAAACACACAGCAAATGACTAAAAATTAATGCTAAGTTAAGCATTAATTATTAATTTTTGCTGTAATAATATAGGGTATTAAAGACTTTTAAGAAAAAAAAAACATATTTTCCTAATGAATCTATCTACAAATTTTCAACTTTTAAAATTTGCAATAGCATTTATTTATTAGCAAAACCCCATTCGTAATAGTAGATACTAGGTACCTACTAAGTATCTAATAGATTAATCATATTATGATATTTTATTTTTTTTCTTTTTAATGCTTAAAAAGATTATTAATATAAAACCGTTTTCAAATGAATAGCACTGACCACACATTAGCAAGTATGTATATTGAGTAACTTAATGGGTTCAGCACGTGCTTCGATACACGTGATTATGTATAACACGGTGCGTGCTCAATTTAGAGACAAAATAATTTTTTTCTACAAAAACTCTTAGTTACTTTAGAATACTGTTTAAAAGCATTTTGGAGCGAAAAAAATAAATATAATAAAAAAAATAATCAAATTATGTTATCTTACTAATAAAACTAAGTTTAAATGTATAAACGATTTAATTGAAGAGATTAAAAAAAAGGTTATTGACGCCATTTTTGGCTAGTATATATAGTAAGAAAAACGGAGAAATATTAGATTAAACTTTACAAACATCTTTATAATTCTCCTGATAGCCTAAGTTCTCGCTGCAAAACTCTGCAGTCTTAGATTTTTTTAAGAGATTTTTATATAAAATTAAGGTTTATTCTTTTCTCACACATGCTACAAAATAACTGCCTCTCTGGCATTATAAAGACAATAAATTCGACATTGATGAAAAAGAGGATGCTACTGATAAGGCGAATGTGGAAAGAGTTAATCATCTGAAAAAAGACCAATTTCCAAATTTCAAAGAAAGGAACAAATTACCTATATATAAATAAATATATTATAATAATCTATGAGATAAACCAACTAACAAAAGTGAATATATACTTATTTGTATGACAAAGCCAGTACGTAGGTACTAAAGGTGGGACATGCAACGTGATACAGTATCATTGAATAACAAGCTTCAACTCATCATGCCGGATGCAGGTAATTGTGCAGAGCCCACACCTAGAACCCATCGTGATTCTTTTTAGTATGCGGTTTATATGTAGGTAGGATTCATATTAAAAAATAAGACCATTATGGTCCAGTTGGAAAAAGCATTGTGATGTGGTTGTTCTTGTATTACCAGATAGTCAGGGAATATTCCGTTTAATTTAGGGAATATCCCGTTTATTGCTATAATAATTTTCATTTTCTATATAAAAATTTAAAAATCGTTACTTTGTCGTTTGTCTATTTTATTATTTAAATTACGCAGCTGGGTGGATATTATTGAAATTAAAAAAAAATTATATAATTTATGTAGTTAAAAGTTACTATATAAGTTTATTTTTTAAAATCTAGATTTTACACAAATGAAATAAATTGTTTTTTCTCAGTTTACAATACTTACGAAGCTGGTGGTTTTTCCAAGAAATATTCAATATCGACACGATTAACGATATGTACCTAATGGTGCAGTATAACGTTTCTAAATGATAAAGAAACACGATCTAAGAGGTCGTGGGTTTCATCAGGGTTGCCAGCTTATATGTATATCAAATCAATACAGTGTTTTAGTGTTTTATAATTATTTCTTGCCATATTTGCATAATATTTCTTTCATATTTAAATTTTGTGTAAATAATAATTCCGATTGTCATAGAGTAATCTTTTATCCAAATCCAATATAATATGAGGACCGACAAATTAGTGGTCACTAAACCAACGGAACCGTTACCGTTGCCGTCGGAAATGAACGGGAACCACTTTCCGTCTAATTTTCAAGACATTGCGTGTTGAATGGTGGAACACTAGCTTCACCAAGGAAATGAAAACATCTCATTCCCCCGAATGCGCATCGAACCCACAACCGTTACGCTTACAACGCCGATGGGCCACGACGACCTCCTAACTTCCTACATATATATTAGTATACCAATTGAAACTGCTACAATCGCTTTTCATTAAGATTAACTCGTGTTATAGCTGGCGGCAACAGGTATACCTCTAGTTCTGCTTACTCATAATAACAATAGGAAACGGGACTCTCGTTTAACAATACCTCGACCTAGTTACTCGAAGGAGTTTAGTTCTCGCGAATAGCGGTTAAGGATTAAAGTATGTAGTCCAAATATTTAAATTATGTACTAGCTAGTATCTATATCTATATATATTTTTTTGTTTACGCCGCATATCAGAGTGGATAGAACCTTTTGTTAAAACATTCTGTTTCTTCTTCCGTAGAATTATTTTGTCTTTCTTTTTTTTTTTTATATTATTTTTTCTTTTTAATTATTTGCTCGCTCTAGTAACTTCATATTAAATAATTCTAATTTCATTTCATTTATTCGAATCCATAACCTCTCAAGCCACACTTTGTGCCGCTACGCTGCGACGTCCTCTTTTTACATTTTATTATTCACTTATTATTTAGAGTTTATACATATGTAACTTAACTTAAAATTACATAAATAGATTTTTCCGATATATGGAAAAGATTTTCCGATATATGGAATGAATCGAGCGGGGCATTCACCTAATGAAAATCGTCATGCCTGCCCGTTAGAAATGAGGTTGTAATTATGATAAACAACTTTTATTGTGCAGTATTGTTTGTTATATTCGTCATCTTAAGGCAAAATGGTAGATTTTTTTGTACAATTATTTCTTAGTAATCTTAGTGTAATTCTACTCTCTCTAAGATTAAAATGACCACTAATTAAAAAACATTTTAAATTTTAACATACGCATTAGAGAAAAAAAATCCGGCTAAGTATGAATCATAAAAGCTGAGAAACAAAGCTTGCGGGGGTGTGCAGTATGCACTCATTTTGCATGAAATGAACCACAAATATGAGTGTGTATTTTTTTTATGATATTCCTATAACTTTCCAGTTTGTGGATTTTTTCCTCTGCTTGTATTGTGAGCTCTCACGTCTTGCCAAATTTCATAATTTTAGATGCAACGGAAAAAAGTACTCTACAGGTGTTTATTACGCGGCGAATTCCATACAAGTTGAGGCAGTTTCGCCTCTTTATTTTCTTTTGCGGTACGGAAGCCTTAAAAAAGGGCAATACATATTAAAACATAGTATTTATAGCATTTGTCCAAAAAATGTCTTCGTAGAGTTCAAGTGAATCCAAATATGCAAGAAAAATTACAAAGCCATCTCATTTACAGGCGTTACAAGGCGTAAAACGGAAACATTCATTTATTTCTTTTATTATAAGTTGGTTTAACACCAGGAAAAAGCTCTTTATCCTTGACAGGTAAATACTGGTTAAATCAGAACAGGTTATAAAAATACAGAAGGTAATAAAAAACAATAAAATTAAAGTAGAACAATTGACATTTACGAGTTAATATCTTTCAGAGAAACAAAGAATTGAGCTGGAATTGAATGAGGTTAGTAATCCATAACATAACAAGCCATATATTTTTCTCAAATAATTATTTTTATTTGAAAATGTATAATTATTTAAATATATAAATGAAACCAGGTTAATTACATAGTATTATTTTGTAGCGATGCGATACGATAATAGACACTTGCTAAATAAAATCTTGTATTTCAACAAAATATATATGAATTACTAGCGGCCCGCTCGCGGTTTCACACGCGTGAACTATGTTATTATTAATTTCTGTCTCCATGACTACGTCCTAGTGACGTCTATGCAAAATTTGAGACTCCTAGCATTTGCAGTAACGAAGTTTCATACAAACTTTCGACCCCAAAAACAACCCCTTAAAAGTGGAATATTGCAAATTCCCGTCTTAGCGAGCATCTACGTCCTATAAATAACTCCTATGTAAAATTTCAGATTCCTAGCACTTGTAGTTTCTGAGATTTCGTGATGATGAATGACCTTTCGATTTTATATATATAGATAAATGTAAAATTATAAAACTTTTTTAGTTAAACTATGTAAACAATACAAATTTATATTTTATATTATGTAAAACTAATCACTGTAATGTCACGGCCATTGGTATTTTTACGGAAATATTGTTATGTTATACAGTCATAACGTATTTTTTCCATATAAATAATTCAAGTTACAATCCAGTTTAGTTAGCAAATATGCTAACATTTGTTTGCTGACTTAATTTAAATATTAAATAAAAATCATCTATTAACTATTATTTAATACCTGTTAATATATAACTATAATTTCAAATTATAAACAATATAGTATCTCGAGATAACTTTAAGTAGCGGTGGGTAGTGAAATTTAACGCCACGTTATATCTCTAAAGTTTAGTTTAAAATAAAATATTTAAAAAAGGTGATAAATAATAATTTTCAAATGACTTTTCCTTATTGTTTATGCGAATTGCACTGCGATAGTGTAAATTATGCAAGTATCGCTATAAGATTTTAGTTTAAATAATAAATAAATATTTCAATATTTTTTTAAAATATAATATAAAATAATTAAATAATAGTTACATTTCTAATAATACTAAATTAGTTGTGGCTAAGTTAGTTGTGGTTAATATTTTCCATTTGGCCTAAAATATAGGCTTAGGTGTTCTAACATGCGATGTTAGCACGCGATTGTTTCAAAATACCTTAAGGCCGTATTACGTTAAGATAAATGGTCATTTATTTCGTATTATTTTCGCAGAAATTACATAAAATTACATGACATAGGTGTGACGTGTTGTTGTTGTTGTGATGGTTCTCTACCATATAATTTTTTATTTTTAAATGTCATCTTCGAACTTGAATGTTAAAACAATAAATATATATAACTAGCGGCCCGCTCGCGGTTTCACCCGCGTGAACTATGTTATTATTAATTTCTGTCTCCATGACTACGTCCTAGTGACGTCTATGCAAAATTTGAGACTCCTAGCATTTGTAGTAACGAAGTTTCATACAAACTTTCGACCCCAAAAACAACCCCTTAGAAGTCGAATATTGCAAATTCCCGTCTTAGCGAGCACCTACGTCCTATAAGTAACTCCTATGCAAAATTTGAGATTCCTAGCACATGTAGTTTCTGAGATTTCGTGATGAGTGAGTGACCTTTCGATTTTATATATATATATAGATATATATATATATATATAGATAGATAACGATAAATAGCAAATAGAATCTCATTTTTTTTTATTTGGCATCTCTAGTTATATTTTCGAGATGTGATGTGTGTTGATTGGCGGAACTCACCGCCGCGCTTTGTTTTGTTACCAGAGCTGGGAATCGAACTCACAGCCGTCGCGCTTACATCCACACGCTGTACCACTGCGCCAGAACGGCCTCCAACTCTCCTAAATATAGAGTACCCCATCAGTCTTTTATTTCTTAGGTAACAGCGTGCATCAAAAAATAACCTAGACACAAGAACGGCAAAAAAGAATGAACTATTGTAATTCTATTTAGGTTTCGTTTTTTACTGTCAATTATAGTAAAAAAAGAAAAACAAAAAACTTTTTGATAGTGGAATAATAATATAATGTTTTACCTACATTCAGTAAATATAGATCAAGTGTTTGTTCTTATCTATTTAAACTTTAGTTATTAAAACGACAAAGTTTTATCAAAATTTAATTATTATTCTTTACTTCTTTAAACGCTATGTTTTTAGATTCGATTCTCACTCGGGAGAATAAAATATTTAATATTTTCATTTTCTCACTATGCTACCGCGGCATGGCGCAGCGTTGAGTTACGCCACTCAATATACAATTGCATGAGAAATTTGGCAGAAAGAAATTTGGCGGAATTGAATATATTTGATCAATGCATAAGTATTAGGAAAAAAATATATTAAAAAAAAACAATACGATAGAGGCATGTTCTTGAATCACACATTTAAATAAGAATGCGTTAAAAATATCGCACAAACGAAATATATAGTTTTAGAGCGAGTATGTAAAAGCGTGAAAAATTATAGAAAAACCTTATCGAAACGAGTAATACGCATGTTTACATATGACTTGCTTAGTATAATAAAAGTAACACAATATTTTAACGTGACCTGAGGTAGCAATCTGATAAGGCAAGTAGAGAAAATATTTATTTAATATGTATTGTATACAGTAATAATATTATTACTACTGATTAGGCTATATTGATGTTATAGTAAAACAATGTGACAACTGCATGTAAGCACGATATACTAACCCTAAAAAAAATCATTAAAAATACAAAAATGCGATTGATCCGAACACTCGTTTCCCTATTTTTCTATATGCCGCTGAGACATGGACCGTGCGGGAAACGGAAAAGAAGAAGGTCGATAACATGGAGATGGGGTGCTGGAAATAGATGCTCGGGATATCGTGGACAGAATTCCCTTCCAATGTGTCCATACTCCAAGAACTTGGCATCAAAGAGCGATCTCAGCTCTTGTAGAAACCCGCATGCTTAAGTTCTTCGGTCACATCTCCAGAAAAGGAAACGATTCCGTAGAGCGGCTCGTGTGGCAAGCCAGAGTAGATGGTACCAGACCAAGAGGTAGATCACCCATGCGATGGACTGACCAAATAAAATCAGCTGCGGGCGGTAAAACAACTACGAGATGGCCACGACCGCTGTCAAGAGAGTAACGACTGAGAAGAAGATACTAACCCTCTGTTACGTATATTTGTAAATATAGATTTTTTATATCATAGCTGAAAGCAGTATTTCAGCGTTATATCTATTTAATATGCTTTCTTCTATTGTGTATATCTTATCGATACAACTTGACATTGGCAAAGTGATTTGGGCTCAACTGGCACGCTCGGAACACCATAAACTAAGAACAGAACAGTGGGTTCGATTTCCAATGTCACAAAAAATGAGCCTGGCACCCCTAAGGTGAATCCACGGAATGCTAATATAAGTAGTTTCTTAAATTAATATATTCTATTCATAAGACTTACACGACTGACATTAGAGATATTTTTGATGTTTTCTATCCTTGTTAAGGTAAACTTACCTGAAAAAAAAAAGAATGAAAACATTTGAATAAATAAAAAAATCACGTCATATTGTCTCGTATATAATAGATTAAAATTATTAAATTGAGAAACTTGTCATAACATATTGTTGAAAACAAATATATACAGGCAAGTACTATAAAGTAATTTTAAAGCCATTGTTTTAGTTTCTAGAAATTTTTCCAATTGATTCGTATTTTAAAAATATATACTAACTTCTGCTATCGAGTTTTTCGTTTTGACATTCAATCTTAAAATTTTTCTTTAATGTATAAATTAAAATATTTTTAAAAAATAACATTGAAATATAATTAGGAAGTGTCTAACTGTACACAAATAAATTAATTTGTAAAACAAGTTTACTATAAAATTATTTTTGTTTATCCATTTCGCCAATCAAGTTTCCTAAATAAACAGACAGTGAAAAAAATTATATTGTACCACTAGACTGTCTCCACTAATGTTGTTTTACGCTTAAAATAAATATTAAAAAAATCACAAATAGGCACAACAATATAGTTAAGTAATTTATTTATAACAGCAATTTACACTTCCCCGGGACGTCGATTACGTGATTCACTTTAAGTGGGCGCTCTAGATCTTTTGTACTGAGTGTGTGACTCCAGTAGGAAGATTCCTTAATACCTTCATCCTTTGGGTGATGAGCAATTGGTCCTCAAGATTGTACTGCAATGTCCTAATTTAAAATTCTTGTTAAAAACCTATTTTTAACTTTTTAATATTTTTACTGCTTTCCATTACGAGGTGGATACAATTGAATAAAACAAATTGTCTCAGTAGTTACATAGTAAATGGAAACTTTATTATTTTGAATATATATCTAAATATAAAACATCCAAAAATAATAATCAATAAAAAAAATCATTTTATAATTTTATTTACATTTAATATAAAAAAATATAGCCATAGCCTACAATTTAAACTTATAGGTCAAGCTAAGACTACGGATACAAGAGACAACTAGAAAATAACAAGAAGTAAATGTCTTTATAATACAACAGTGTTTACGTTTCACTTGTGTTGTGAAAAATGAGCAATCCACTTTACTTTATTGCAAAAAAGCAAATAATTGTTACCAGTTGTGACACAATAAATAAAGTAAATGGACGTCACATTAACAAAGTAGGGAGAGGGAACCACTAGGTTCCCGTATGAGGACGCCCTCTTTCCCAATTTTCGCATATTTTTACATGACTTTTTTTTCAAAAAGAAGGTTCTATATCCCTTAACTATATTTTTCAAGTTTCTTTCAGGAATTGACATTCCTTCGTCATTTGTGGACCAGTTTGTTTTGTTTTGTTTGAATGGGAGTAGGTAGATGCTTTCCTATTAGTCCCATGTCCACGAATTTTACGGGCACAATTTCAATTAATTTCTTATCATTATCATGTATTAGCTTGTTGTAGTGTAGTAGTAGTAGATGAATAAATATCAATATATGTATATGTGGATATAATAATCATTATAGATATCTAGCTTATATCTAGCAATAATATAGCTATACCTAGTTTGGAATTAAATAATTATATGTAAATAATTTTTAAAATACATTTTCTTTTCATAAATAATACCAAACTAATTATAAATTATTAATTATATCAAATGAGCATTTTTATAAATTCCAAGAAAACTAAACATGCAAATTAACTTAAAAACAAGTAGGTAGGTAATAAGAAATGAAAGTGTGGTATGTAATGAAAATTATATTACTTAGAAAAAATATACTGAATCAGCTATATTCATTAGTAGCTGTAGATTTAAAATCGAGCAAAACTAATCGCTAACCTTGTCGGATACGCCATTGCTTGAAAAACCATGGAAGGAGTTAGATGAACCTTCACTGCTCACTGCGTTTAATATACAAGTACAAAAATAGATATACTAGTTTCTCGCTTCTTTCGCTCGTTTGTTTCGAAGAAACTCTACCAAACAAACCATACTAAGATTATAAAATTATTATAGTTTGTGTGCACTATAAAACGTATTTTTATGTTTTACGTTATTTTTTTTGACGTTCCCGTTGAAATTTCTGGAAATCCTCCATATCGCTGTCCTTAGTGTTTCCCCAAGCACCCTCATGCCAAATTCTATGGTTCTACTCCGCCCCACTTAATTTTGCCTGTGCTGTGTCTGTCAGTAACTCAGGAATGGTTTTTTTTATATAAGTATAGATTTGTCACCGTGACATAATGAGACTAATTTCGACGGAAAACGGAGAGCAGAAGTGTCTTAATGAAGAACGGAGTGTCTATGACTATGACTGTACTTGCACCCGCTTTGCTTGTGGGTTTAATCTTCTCTTAGACTTAGGGTGGCGATTTAACCCAGATAAGCCTACTGTCCTATATTTAGGACAGTAGAAATAAAAAAAATATCAGAATACCCTCTTTATCTAAGATTATTTAGNTAAAATTTTTCAAAATCCTTTCTTAGTGGATGTCCAGATTACGAAAGTAAACATCTGCCCAAATTTCACGTTTCTACGCACAGCGGTTACGAGGACAAGTCCTTTTATATATATAGATTATAGTTTGTGTGCAATATAAAACGTATTTTTATGTTTTATGTTATTTTTTTCCCGTTCCCGTTGAAATTTCTGGAAATCCTCCATATCGCTGTCCTTAGTGTTTCCCCAAGCGCCCTCATGCCAAATTCTAGTGTTCTACTCCGCCCCACTTAATTTTGCCTGTGCTGTGTCTGTCAGTAACTCAGGAATGGTTTTTTATATAAGTATAGATTTGTCACCGTGACATAATTAGACTAATTTCGACGGAAAACGGAGTGTCTTAATGAAGAACAGAGTGTCTATGACTATGACTGTACTTGTACCCGCTTTACTTGTGGGTTTAATCTTCTCTTAGACTTAGGGTGGCGATTTAAGGAAACGCTAGGCTTTAGGGAAATTTGAGGAAAACTGTTAAATATAATTTTATTTTATTATAAGACAAATACAGCGTCTATTTTTACAATACAATCAAATTATACTTTTGAAAAGAAAATGATATAATTTCTATAATTACTTATTATGGATTTTTAGGTACAAATAAATCTAAATGAATTACAAAATGAGAATAAGGAAGTAAAATTAACTTGAAAATTCCTTATTTTACAAATAAAGATATTTTTTGTTTTAACAATATTTAGTGATCGATAAACATTACTGTGCGTGACGGTCGCCCATTGTAAACAGTTACTAAAAAAAATAGCTAAAGAAATAAACTAGCGAATTGGGATGAGAAAACCTAATACCAGGCAACTTCAACGAATTCAAATCATATTTCTAATTACAAAGTATAAGTGCCTATAAAACATAATTTAATTAATTTTCGTATATTTTAATGTGAATGAAGTACACACACTGCGTTCACATTTTTTATACGAACGCAACATCTCTTTAACATGAGAAAAATAGGGCAAGGAAAGACGTGTTTGGTACCTACTAGGGTTTTTTTTATACTCAAATATATATTTTTTGCTTCACGCTGTATCCCGCTCTTAGCACACTAATCTAACAGTACGAAATCTAACAGTCGGACACGCACAGGAAAGGTTTCCTACCATTATATATTATACAAAAATGGCGTATTAAATATTTATTTTATTCTGTTTTTTTAATATTTGTTCCTATAGCGGCAATAGCCTCAAGCCTCAAATACACCATGTGTGATGCCAGACAGGCAGAGAGACGAACTGACGGACAGCGGAGCCATAGTAATAACGTCTTATTTTACCCTTTGTAAAAAAACCATATTGCATAAATATTATTATGTAAAAAGCAGTTATTTACGGCACAAGGTAAATTGCATTATGAGGTAAATTTATGCGTATATGCATCTTGCATCCTTTATTATATTATAACAAACGTCCGACAAGTTTGACATTTAGGCTAAGGAGAACAAGAGGCTTGAGGCTGTTGCCGCTATAGGAACAAATATTAAAAAACTAAATAAAATAAATATATAAGAGGCCATTTTAACATTTATATTATAAGTGTGACAATAAAAAAGTGTGCGTTCCGGACATAATGTACCAATACGACGAATATTTGCTTAGTTGTTAGTTTTGTACTTTTTATAAAACATATTAAAAGCGCTCTGGCTAACTAAGCTAATCAAGGTTCCTTTATCTCGAAAAGAAAAAACACATTTTCAGACACTTATAAAACAAAAACACCATAGAATCATAAAATATCAGAAATTACAGAAGCGTTGGGTACCTAACTTATCATTTTCACTCACCATTACTTTTTCCCTATATATATATATACAAATTACATATTTTTATTTTGATTACATTAGTGACGCGACTAACCTGCATTTATGTCGATGTTATCACAATCAATTGCTAATCACTAGTGATGTTGTAAATATAACGTGATAATTGGTCGCACACGATCGCTTCTCACAATGAAACTTATACTTAATATATTAAACTATATGCATATTTAAATACTACCGATAATGTTTTTTTATTAATTATGTATATTTAATATATTAAATTTTAAAAATTGCCCTTTACACTGCGAATATCTGATATCATATATCTGAATAATAAGAAATAATAATTATCTTTAGAGGATAGACAGTGTCTGAATTTAAACCCCGGTGGGGATGTGGGGGAGGTGGAAAAATCATTTTTTCCATTTCCTCGATATGATAACAATACAAAGGATGGCGTTAAATTCTGACTCTCTTCTCTCTCTTCTCTTCTCTCACGCGCAATATCTCGAAAATTGGGTGGAAAGTGGGGAAACGAATAAAATAAACACTAGGTACCTCTTTATGCTACTATTTGCGGGATACAGAGTGAAGCTACAACTATAAATATGAAGTCAAAAAAAGCTTTTGGTATATAATTTCGGTAACTATATGTTTATAATAAGAATATTTTAAAAAAAAATCAACAGTTACAAATTTCAACAGCAAAGATCGTCACCTTATTCCGGCGAAACGTACGACATTTGAATGTTAATGAAAAACGTTATTTTAAACATTTTCCTGTTGACTTCTATGTATACACAATAAATATTTGATACGTCCTTAGACGAGATAGAAATTTTCCTTATATGCTGCAAGATTTTAAATTAATCTTTATAACGTTTTACATATTATCTTTTCACGGCGTTTAGTTCCGCCACTCAACACGCAATGCCTCCAGAATTCGGCGGAAAGTTGGCAACGGAGTGTATTAACATTAGGTTAGGTACTACTCCCTCTGCCTACATTGCTGTGTGCGAGATACAGCGTGAAGCTGATTTTTATTAACTTTTATAAAATAATTTTCACAGTTTTTTTTGGGTAATTGGGGGGGGGGGGGGTGGTGGATAGTTTACAAACCAGTAACTATAGAAGTTTCATAAATTTGTTTTTTTTTCATTACGAAAACGAAGAGTACAATGTATGACAAGGACTTTTATAAGATAATTTCCAAGTTAAAACTGCTAAAAGTTGTTATAAGCAAATAAAATAAGAAGAAGAACATAAAGAAATCATTTGTGTAAAATATGAAACGTAGATAAAATCAGTTGACATTAAAAACAGGTTACAATTGCAAGTACAATTTATTTTAAATATTTTTTTTATATGATAAAAAAACACGTTATTCATGTACAGAAGAGTCAGATTTTTTTTAACTTTAACAATCTAGATCTTAATTAATTACAATATTATTTTATTTAAGCATTATAAGAAGAAAAAAATAATGTTAAAAAGAAAAGAATATTTACTATTTCTTTTCAATTACTTGTCGGGCGTATCCGGAAAATGATAAAATAGCTTCTTAGACATTTTATCCCTATTCTACAAGGATGATTTTACAATGAACTTCCTTACACTAACCTCGCTTCAACACGGCTACGTCAACAACAAAGAAATGTATGAATCATTAAAGCAAAGTTATAATTGAATAATAAGTTAAAAATAAAAACGTCATTTCCTGGTAGTTGTTATAAAAATGCTATAATTATTTACTTACTAATTTTATTTTGAAATGATAAAACTAAATAATAAAATTATTAATTGCTATACATATCTGGAAATCGTGACTGCGTTAATGTATCATTATGACCTAAATCTCCGTAATTATGTTTTATAGGTTTCAGCGCATATATTATCTATTAGCTTAACCTGCAGCTTTTACAAATGTCGTGATGCAGGACATAAGAGCCAATGGTCTAACCACCGAGGAAGCAATAGAACGTGCAATGTGGAGTAGGTTGAGTAGGAAGGCAGACCCTGGCAATAGCCGGGATTAAGGCCAGGAGGAAGAAGAAGAAGAATAATTCAATTCAATTCATTAAAGTGTGCAATTTTTCATCAATGTTTTCTTAGGACGTTGTCACATAAAATTATCGTCCGTAACTTTACAGGCAACCAGTTTTTTTTCTATTCAAATCAGTACTTTGAGATTAACAAAAGTTATAGTTATTGCATTCATTGAACTGAACACACTCTTCAGTTTATTTTTATTAAGTACACTAGCGGACCCGGACGCGGCTACGCGTGCTTGAAATATAAGAATATAATTTCTATAGAAATATAATTTCAATCTAGATGAAATGCTAAAAGTGACTATTATATTTATTTGCATAAGGATGAATATCAAAATGTCGCGGTAACGAACGCGGTCGCGTAGCGACGACGGTTGTTGTTAACATGGCAGAATAAATTGCATGTCAAATTAGAAAGTATTTTAATTTATTAGTATATATGTGTAATGTAATGTTATATAGCCTATAGCACTTCTGAAGAATGCAGCTTTCATACAAAACAAAAACAAAGTAAATCGATCCAGTAGATCCAGAGATCTTAGCGTTCAAACAAACAAACAAACAAACTCTTCCGCTTTATTATATTAGTATAGATAAGTAAAAATTATCATGTCACTTAGTTGTCGGTTGTGGGGAACGGAGTGTTTTAACACTAGGTTCCCTCTACCTACCCTGCTGTGTGCGGGATACAACGTGAAGCTCTTTTTATTTATTTATTTTCTTAGTTGTCGATTTAAAATTTAAATATTAAATTTAAGAACATATAGATACATTCGTATACATTCACATTTTCCACAACAAACATAAATTTAGCTCACAATTTACTTAAATGTATGTGAATAACAAATAAATTATGCTTTTTAGTTATTTTTATAAAGGTTGCCACACAGGTATCAGGTACTCGTGTATGTAATCGGGGAATACCCTACAAAGTTGGCATGGACCGCAAAACCGCATAAATAATAAAAAATAAATAATGTTACTTAAAGAACAGGTTGTATCCTCGTTAAACTAGTTATTAACTTCAACTATAAATACTTTTAAATAGTATATTTTGTAAAATAAAACTCTGTCACTGGCTCATTTTACTAGCATTCCTTTTCGAAGTAAGTCTGTCAACCTTTAAAGTTCAGTGCCTGAGCTCCATACGAGTTTTTATGCATTTAAGTTTTTTATAAAATAGTATTTATCTATATATATAAAAAGGACTTGTCCTCACTGACTGAGGTAAGACGCACGCACAGCCGTAACCGCTGATGATAGAAACGTGAAATTTCGACAGATGTTTATTTTCGTAATCTGGACATCCACTAAGTAGGGATTTTGAAAAATTTTAACCCTAAAGGGGTGAAATAGGGGTTGAAAGTTTGTATGGATTTTTTTTTAAATCGCCACCGATTTTTATAAAATTTGATATTTAGATTTTTAAAAGTATTTACATAATTGAACACGTGTTTCATGGTTTATTAGAATTCTCCCCCTAAGGGTGCAAATAAGGGGTTGAAAGTTTGTATGGAAAAATCTTTAAATCGCCACTGATTTTTATAAAATTTGAAATTTAGACTCTTAAAAATATTTCATTGAACATATGTTTCATGATTTATTAGAATTCACCCCTAAATAAGCAAGCGAAGCTGCGCGCGTCCGCTAATATATCATAAGATACTTACATATCACAAAAATAAATATATTTCTAGTTCTAAAAACGAATGATACAGCGGTTATTGCATTCATTATGCAATATTTATTAATAAGGAAAATGAAATTATTTACCAGACGGTGTACACGTGACTCGTTAACTATCTATCGGTTTCAAGATCTTTAATATATTTAAATGTATTCATATATAGTTGCGTTATAAATGCATCGAGTTAGATAAAAAAGCTTTTAAAATAAATATACACTGGGTTTTCTCTTTCGATTAAACTTTTATTTGCATATTTAACTTTTGTAAATTAAAAAAAATTAATCAACTTCCCGCTGTATCCCGCACACAGCACGGTAGGCAGAACCTAGTGTTAAAACAATCCGTTCCCCACTTTTATAAATTACTGTAAATTCAGTTTTATTGTCGTGAGTTCGTTTTTAACCAGGGGCGGAGGAAAAATTGTAAGGGAAAAACAGAGTTAAGTTCTATCATTAAGTAAACAATTAAAATAGTTAAAAAGAGAAGAATAGAGGAAAATGTATATCAATAAGTTCGACAAGTGTAAAAGATTGTGGAATAGCACGTAAAATAGGAGACTCCGCAAGATCCTGCAGGGTAGGCATAGGGAAACTAGTGTTAAAATATTCCATTACCCATTTTCGAATGACGATATGAGACAAATATAATAAAACAAATTAAAAAATTATTAAATTTAAATTAAATTATTATGTTAAATTAAATTTAAAAAATATAATATATGCAAATTGAACTTTTTTATATAATAAATTATTAACATATATCGACTCATCTTATATTTGCATTTTATACAGCCACTTATGTGCTATAAAAATAATTGCTTGTGAGTGGAAATTCCGAATTAAGTCGTTTTCAAATATAAATGAAGTAAAAATGTTATAGGAGTTATAGTATGAGAACTGATCCTAGATGTATATAAAAAAATCAACTTATTTAAGTTTATATATTTATACGATTTTTGTTATTTTACAAGCAATTTTTAATAGCGTAACTTACGATAAGCATACAAAATTGAAAATTAAGATATATTCAGTACTTTAGGCCCAATTTAGAAACACTGGGTTTATAATAAAATAAAAAATAATACTACTCGCTAGTAGAAGCAAAACACAGCGTTAAGTTCCGCCACTCAGCACGCAAGACGACGACGACGTACGCCTCCAGAATTCGGCGGAAAGTGGGGAACGGAGTGTATTAAAACTAGGTTCCCTTTGCCTACCTGCTGTGCGCGGGATACAGCGTAAAGCTGATTTATTGTATGTATTTTAAAAAATATGATTTTCATTGAGAAAGTCCGACATGTTGAGAATGAAGCTCGTAAATAACATTTGATGGACACCTGTGTATTTAGGCTCAATTTTTAGGTCATCGTGCAAATTATCGGGTTGAATGAACCACAATGAACAGGTTCTACGTACCAGTAGGCAGCTACTGGTTTCCCATAATGATGTTAAATGTTGCAACTTAAGTAAATTTTACTAGCTACGTGCAAAATTTTCTTATTTTGTGACGACAAACGCTACAGATAGTGGTTTCGATTCTCAGGAAATTCAATTTTTAAATAAATAAATAAATAATACACATAAATAAATACACAGCAGGGTAGATAGAGGGAACATAGTGTTAACATACTCCGTTCCCCACTTTCTGCCGAATTCTGAAAGCGTTGCGTGTTGAGTGGTGGAAATCAACGCCGCGCTTTAACCTTGATACTGTAAAAAAACAATAAAAGGGCAATAAAGAGTGTATATCACCAAAAACCCAACAGTACAAAATATTTTCACGTGTTGTTGTCTAATAAGGCCTAGAACTCGGAAAATTACCCATTAAATGCTATAAATACGTGACTAGAAACTATAATAGGTGAACCTTCCTTTATGGCCTATAACATCACTGCCATAAAACTAGGATTGTAGGTTGTTATTATAAATTAACACAGAAATGACAAAACATACAGATTATAGAATAGTTTTAGTCTTAAATGTGTTAATTAATAAAAGAAATATAATTTCAATGTGAAATTTCATTTGGAATAGAAAAATAAGATTCCTCGTTAAATAAATTCTTCATTTTATAAAGTTATAAACTGTGTTGAGAGGTTTTATTTTCTAATGTAAGTAAATAAATAAGATACAGGAACTTAGAGGTGAAAGCCTAGTAGCCATTCAAGCAGGCTGGATGGGATAAAAAGTTGGCTGCTCAGACTGGTATTAACGGATGTGCAGTGTGGTGACATCTATGATCTACGTTAATTAAATACATTTTTTTTTATTTTATATAAATGTTTATATGATGGTCGCCGTATTTTATATGCTTCTTTTTATTTTAACTTTATTTTTTTCAAATTTACCTTCGCCTATTTTATTTTATTTTTTTTTTGCAAAAAGATCCATCGCCACCTTTATAAAAGTCTAAAGTATACATACCTAACTATGAAATGACGAAATTATATTAAATTAAATTTAAATAACAACGTAGGTACTTCATCCAATCATTGTTAACGACTCGCTAATAATTATTTACACAACTGCTTCTCGTTCATTTGCGAAGGCAGCAGCCGCTTTCATCTATATATATAAAATCGAAAGGTCACTCACTCATCACGAAATCTCAGAAACTACATGTGCTAGGAATCTCAAATTTTGCATAGGAGTTACTTATAGGACGTAGGTGCTCGCTAAGACGGGAATTTGCAATATTCGACTTCTAAGGGGTTGTTTTTGGGGTCGAAAGTTTGTATGAAACATCGTTACTACAAATGCTAGGAGTCTCAAATTTTGCATAGACGTCACTAGGACGTAGTCAAGGAGACAGAAATTAATCATAACATAGTTCACGCGGGTGAAACCGCGAGCGGGCCGCTAGTAAACAATAAATTTCATATAATAAACCTGAAATATTAAAAGTTGTTTGTGTTAAAAGTCATGACCACATAAGACTAGCAAATGCAAAGGTCATGAGGTACGCTTAACTTTCGAATGCGAGGACCTGGAGAAAACTGAAATTACGTTAAGTAACCATCTTAGCGAAAAAAAATATTTTTGCAAAATGTTTTTGAAAAATTTAGTTTTAGATGTATTTGGATATTTGACTGTTTGTCTTGATTCGAAAATAAATTAAAAAACTCATTCACGTCATAATAAACTTATGAGTGAGCTATAAATTTTTGTGCAAATAAAAAATTGCAAATCACCAAAAATGAGAATGAAGCACCAAATAAGCGAATCAATAATAATAAATGTCTGATTAATTCGATTAAATCTAGTTTTATAGTGGTGTTACGTTACACCACACGTCGAGTTATTAGAAATCGAAATATTAACAAAATATTCATATTTCAAACTAGACACCCGCTCGCGGCTTCGCCCGCTTGTACAGCAAAATTATTTAGTTTCTTTTAAACCAGACTTCGTCCCAAAATTTAAAAAGGTACAAGAATCTGCCTGTGATGGTCATTTAAAAAAAAACAACCATAATTGCTTCATTAATATTAAAGGGCTTTACACAAATTACCCAATTATTTTTTTGTTACTTTCTCCTTTACCTAGAAATCAATAATAAATATTTCTAATTAAAATCTAATTTATTTAAATAAAATCGTCTACAAAGAGACACACCAATTTTATATACATTATGTAGTTCTCTTATCACAGCTGCCATAACACTGTAATCCTTACTAAAACATTATGAAAAGATTTTCGTTTATAGCATTGACAACGTGAATAGCATATATTTTTTATTATTTAAAATCTGATAAGTCTGCAGTATCCTTTTTTAATATTATTTTTTTAACTTTTTTAAAAATTTTATAATAAATAACTGTAAAGGTAAACCTAACGGTGACTAAACAGGTTTTATTTTTCTTGTCATGTCTTAAACTTATACATTACATATCATAGATTTTTTTTACATAAATATTATAATTACAATAAAATCTTAGATAAAGTCTCTAGAAAATCACCCTATAGAAAAATTCTAATAAGAATTGAATTTTAAACATTTGAAGGCTTTATTTAAACGAAGTATTTATTAAATTGAAAAAAAGATACAGGAAAACCAAAATGGCTCTATATTTAGGGGTTTCTAGGTAATCTACTAACATGGGAACATGCGAGAAGGGCGTCAAGATAAATAAGTTGAGCAACGATATGTTAAAAGGCAACGTTTCCTGCGAAACAGTATCTCAAGGATGTTAAGATTATGTCAATCAAACATTTATGTATGTATGTTGTATGAGATTGCGACATGAGATCGTATCTATGTTTTTATAATAAAATATGTAATATCTATCTCATAGGAATGCATTTCCTACTAGAACTAGAATTCCCCGAATAATGGTGATCGATAACTGGTTTGACGACAATCCATCCATCCATCAGCCTTTTAAAGTCCACTGCTGGACACAGGCCTCCCAATGCTCGCCACTCCGTCCGGTCCTGCGTCCTTTGAATCCAACGGGTTCCCGCTGTCTTCTTAAGGTCGTCGGTCCACCTGGTTGGAGGGCGGCCTGTACTCCTTTTGCCAAGACGTGGTCGCCATTCGAGGATCTTTCTTCCCCATCGGTTGTCGGTCCTTCCGACAATACGGCCTGCTCATTGCCACTTCAGCTTGCAGACAATAGTTGCATAAAATGATATTATAGAGATGATATAAAAATAAAAGTTGAGTTTAGCCACTCAAGACGCATTATTTCGAAAATTCGAAAGTGCTGATCGCCGTAACTGTAGGTTCCCTCTACCTACCCTGTAATATGCGAGATACAGTAAATAAAAATTTCTTGGACGATGATTACGTTTTACAAAATTTCTGAGTCATAATAACACGTAATAAATAAAAGAAAGTGAGATCATATACAAAAGCATTTTTTTGAAACAGGATACGACTGTTATTAGGTAAACTAAAATTTTATTATTCATAAAATTATTTCACTATTTTTAACCGACTTCAAAAAGAAGGAGGTTATCAATTCGACTATTTTTTTAAACATGCTGTATCCGTACTTAGCAGGGTAGGCAGGGGGAAATTGGACACCTAGTGCTAAGACAATTCGTTCCCATTAAGACCGTTTCCCAATTCCGTTTCCCACTTTCCACTGAATTCTGGGGGCATTGCCTGTAGCGAGTAGCGAAACTCAACACCTCACTTTGCCTCGGTATCAGAACGAAAAAATTAAAATATGAAATATTTAATGGGCTCGAGTGGTAATCGAACCCACAACCTCTCGCGTTTCCATCCTCAAATACACACGCATAATTATGTATTATTCAAAGCAGTGAAACTCACAAACAGACAATTTAAATATTCACATATAATTTCGTTCTCTATTTGTATACAAACAAATTAGAACGGCCACGTGCAAAATGACATTATGTTCCTTGTAAACATTTACACTTGATTGACTGCGCGCACCGGAGAGCGTATCATTACATAACTTCGAAAGTAACTACATTATAAACAAAAGTGTACAGTACGGTCAACAAGTCGTGGCCACTGACGTTGGGTTATCTGAACTTTTGCGCATTATTCACTCGGGAAGCAAAATAATGAAAATCAAGCGAAAACCTTAAAACCTAATCTGCGCAGCCATCAACAGCTAACTTCAGGGCGGCAACGACTTTTTGACCGTACTGTACATGACTATTGCATTTGTGATCGACGCCAACAAATATTTGCAATTTAGTGAATCAGGTATTCTCAGTAAAAATATGTTTTCTTTCATGCAATAGTTTAACTTTAAAATATGTAATATTGATAATAAGTTATCATCGGCAACCTCATCTATGTGGACTCTTTTATCCTATCTAGGATAAATAGGTAGATTTGGTATTCTCTTTTTCTGTTTCTCTATTTTCCTAAATAAACGTACACGGAAGATTTTATCTATCTCTATGTCTGTCAATCTGTAATGAAAAAGTTTTTATCTACACATATACATACATAAAAGATTAAAATATTTTTTTTATTTTTTATCTCTCATCATATTTTTCAAGGCACTTATAAGTATAATGATACATTGTTTTTAGCTTTACGTCTATTTACAACAATTGTCGGAATCTATCGGAAGGGACACCACACCTCCAGAAACCATAATCGAGCTCATAACCTGCATTATGTATAATCCAGGTTTCTTGCATCCCCATACACCTAATTTATGTTATTTATGTTGTCGATCCCCACTCGAGGGAATTGATTATTATTTATTAATATTTTCTTTTCTTCGCTATGTCACCAAGGCAGAAGCCCGGCGTTGTGTTCCGCCACTGAACAGGCAATGCCTCAAAAAATTCTGGGGAAAGTAGGGAACGGAGAGTCTTGCCCCACTACGTGTGGATTACAGCGTACAACTGATTTGATTTGAATGTTAATTTGATTTTAATAATAATTAACAGATTATCCTTTAACATACAATACAATAACTCATAGCTAGACGTCAAATAGCGATTATTTATAAGGCTATTGACTGCAGCGCCAACAACTACGAGCCACGCTATGGAGTTACTGAACTCTTACGCCTTTCTCCAATTGTTTCAATATTTAAAATGAACTGAAAGACTAACTTGATTATTGAGTCGTTTCTCAAACATTAATGCAATCTTCCTATGCAATATATTCATTTATCTTTGATGGTTTCATCGTTTATTATCTTTTTTCTTTTACTTCAAACGACAGTACAGATTTATCTATTTAATCTTTCACTTATATTTCAAGTGTCACAGTAAGATAATTTAAGTGAAACTGTTACACAGTAGGTGTTAAATAATATTTATAATGTATTTTAAAGACTTAAAGGAAAGCAAGTGATTTCTATTCACATTTTCAAGTAGATTGAACTAATATTTAAATTACCATAAACGCTTTCTAGGAAAGTAGATAAACCATGGTATTTTCTTCAATTTTAGCTAAAAGAAAATCGAACTCTGGTACCTTTTAGAGTGAAAACATTCCATAAGGTATTATAATTTAACACTAGTCAATCCTTCATTATATTGCGAAATCGTTTAAGCCTGCCATTACATGGTACACTAGCGTAGATAAGTGTAGCAGTCTTCCGTTCTTGAATTCATAATGTTAGTAAAATAGTTAAACGCCATTGTGTTTTTTACTGATAATTCTAACGTTTAGCTATAAAAATAACATTGAATTGTATAATAAAATGTTTTATTATTTTCATATTATGGATTTAAGGTATAAAGCGCATAGTAATTTTCCAATATCGCAGTTATTAAACTTGAAATCAAAGGTAGATTTTTCTATTATATTATTATTCGACGAGATGCTATAATCGGGAAATAAAAATGAAAGTGAAAAATGTGACATAGTGAGATCATTTCCCCATTCTAGTAGACAAAAATGGTGTGAAAAGTGGGAAACGGAGTGTCCTAACACTAAGTTACCCTACTATATAAGGGATAAAGTATGAAGTGTGTAATAATAATAAAGAGTAAATATAACGTAACAGTTTTCGTTGTCTGCTCCACCAAATTGCAGATACAAAACTATATTAAACTTAACTGTATTGACATAATATGACATAAGTACCTCGTGGATTGTAATATCTATTATATATATATACTATAAATAAATATAGGCAAGTTTTGGTTCTGTATTTACTTTTGTAAATTACGATCGTCAAATAATACACGAAAAACGTACAAACGAATACATATGGACGAGTATCCATTCATTATTTGTAGAAGATTTAAAATTCTTACTACAAGATAGATAAATAAAGCGAAAAAACGCCTTAATTTGCACAAAAAATATTTGCGCATTTTATTTTTTCCTATTACTCATCTATTTATCGTGCTGGCAGTCTAAGAGTCACTGCCAAATGATATAAAAAACCGGTCAAGTGCGAGTCGGACTCGCCCATCTATGTACCGTACCAATTTCATGTTTATTAGTAAATAGAAAGTACAACTTATAAAAAATTCTGCAAATAAGTTTGCTCATGGCTTAGTTGGTCAGAGCGCCTGGACGATTTCCAAAGAGGCGCGGGTTCAATTCTCACTAGGTTAATAAATATTTTTTATTAAAAATATTAATATTTCTTATCTTAATAAATATTTTTCCTTCCTAAGTGTGAAATAACATTTTAAAAGTGTTAAAAAATAAAGGTAACTATTTCAAAACAATAAACTGGCCATAGATGACCGACAAAGATACATCTGGACTTGACATAAATAAATTGATAAGCCACAGTGACGCGTTAACAATACTGTTTAGTATTTACCTAAGAAAATGGCCTTCTAAACGTGTAAATGTCTTTGAGTAAAATAATTTTCAATATCATTAAAGTTGATAACAATATTGATGAAATTTTAAGTGTTCCCATCATGTACAGTACTATACTATATTTTTTTTCCACCTCATTGCGAAACTTAACGCCGCACTTTGCCTACCAGAGCACTAAAATGAACACAATTTAAATAATTATTCCCCATTCATTTTGGGGCTAGCCTTAATGCATGGGCACAATCGTGCCACTGTACGCGCGACAGGATGTGGGTTCGATTCCCAGTCGAGTAATTGAAATATTTAATATTTTCTTAGGGAAGTGTCTTAAGTGGAATAAACTGTGTAAGTAACACAAGGTTAGCTCTGCCTACCCAGCTATGTGCGGGGTACAGGGTAAAACTAAAAAAAACATTTACAATAAGATTCTGTGCCCTTGCACACATTCAGGCATTATGAAAGCCCCAATTATAAATTGAAGTAAAAAAAAACGTGTCATTTTACGTGCCAACTATTTGTTCACCCATTACTCTGCTCAGGCTAAATGCAAGATTCTAACCAAAACTGGCATAATTACCATTCAATTAGAAAAATTAAACCGCATCCTTGACATAAATTTTCATATATTGGAAAATAACGTTTCGTACCTACTCGGGTGACATTTCGTAACTGTTATCGAAGTAATTGTTAATATCGATAAGCTTACTTGAAATTTTTGTTTCACAAGTCGAGGGCACGTGGCGACATGGAATGTCTTTTTAAAATAAGTATAAACAGCTATAATGTATAGGTATATATAAACTTAAAAATATGTATATTTTAATCATTAGATGAGAAATTATTACTTTTAGTAAATAACAATAAAATAAAAATGAGGTATATTTATTTTATTAAATATTGGAATCCAAAATCGATTTAAATACGTAAATAGAAGTTAGTCATTAAGTTGACAACCGCGACTTCAAATACTGCATATCACTAATAATTACTTTTATCTGTTAATAGTAATTACAAGTAACTTCTAGTTTAGTAAGATATATTTATGTCTCATTATTTCGTAAGTTAGTTTTGTAATATTTTGTTACCTACAACTTTACATAATAAGTGAAATAACTACTTTTATTGCGTATTTATCTTTTCGTAATTTAATATAATCGTAGCTTATAATAATATAATATATAATTGTATTAATCACTTGTAATTTTAAATAATGTTTTAATTATTTACATAACATCCTCAATATAAAATTTCGCTCTTTTACTATATTATTAGAGTTCAATGTGCAGACATATTAATTACTTATATTGAATTTTACGATAAAAGTGTGTAGCTCGTTTCATACTTTATAAAATATTAAGTAAATCGTTAACCTCTCAGTACTTGCTTATCGATCCGGCTTTGAGTTTTATAAAATTTGACCAAAAGCCGCTATATATTCAAACTTTTGTACTTTAAATAATGTCTAACTGTAAGATTGCTTTTGTGATGATTTTACATTCTTTAAGGATATATTCACATTTAAAATTATGAAATAATATAACATGTAAGTACTTAGTCATGGTTTCGACACGCGCCATCTTATATCAAGAGTTAACTGATGGCGCACCAAAATGCAGAAGGGATGTGAAGAAAAACAATATAAAGTAAATCTATTCAATGTTTATATTTTTTAGCTTCAAGGTTTATCCCGTACATAGCAGGATATGGAGAGGTAACCTGGGAACCTAGTGTTAAGTCACTCTGATCTCATTAAGATACTTCCGTTTCCCATTTTCCACCGAATTCCGAAAGCACTGCGTGATGAGTGGCGGAACTCATCGCCGCGATTTGTCTCAACATTACCTTGACTGATAATCGAACCCACTACCTGTAGTGCTAACATAGACACTCTTGTGCCCCTACGCCACAACGACGTATATAAGAATGTTAATCTCACTTTTATCTTAAAAATAATAGAAATATATATCTTTCTAGCTCCCGTTTTATTATCAACAGCTGAATATTTTATTAGCCATTGTTAAAGCTTTGAACTGAAATAATTGTTTTATATGTATTAACGTCACATTTGTACTGTAATTTATAATTTTAATGTTAATAAATTTGTATAAACAAAGGTGTAATTATATCGACTTTTATATCATATTGTTACTTTCTTAACTAGTGACTATAATTTTGACTAGCTAATAAAGTTAACAAGCGCGGCGTTGAATGCCGCTATTAAAAAAATTGAGTATCGAACTCTAGAGGTGTCGAAAATTAGGGGAAATACGGGAAATGGAGCCACCTTAACACTAGGTTCCCTCTGCCTGAATGACGTTAAATTTCACTAGCCTATTTATACTGATAATAAATTCATTACGAATCGTGTTTGTTCATGGAAGATATGTAAGAAACAATGTTATGGTGGCATTTAATGACGTAATAGATCCAAAAACACTGATTTTTGTGTGTTTGTCTGTGCGTTAGTGCGAAACTAATCTCAGAACGGCAGAAACGGCTTAACCGATTAATTGCAGTTTTCACTATTGTATTTTGGCAAGCTTAACTTTTAGGATTTGTTATATTGCAATCGTTTTATAAATAAAAAACACTATACCATATTAAAGAATGTTCGATAATACGCGCTGTATCCCGCATATTTCAGGGCACACAGAGGGGACCTAATGTTAAGCCACTCTGTTCCCCACTTTCTGCCGAATTTTCGAGGCATTGCATGTAGCTGTTTAGTTGCGGCACTAAACGCCGCGCTTTAATAACTGTTTTTTTCGGTTGAAAACTTACAAATCAATATAAATATTATTTGTAAAATATTATTTTTATTGGAAAACTAAAGTAATTAATATTAGTAAATTCATAATTGTGTAGTTCAAGCGGGCGAAGCCGCGAGCTGGTCGATAGTATTATCATAAACCCATACTTTTAAAGTTTTGTCTTTTAAAGTCGACCGAAAGAAGGGGATCTTCCTCAACAAATGATGTGATGTAGATGCGTAAATTTAAAAAGAAAACCATATTGAAAAATAAAACAAGTATAGGTATTTGGTTCACGTATAATTACGAATTTAAAATATTACAGTCATAAAAGGATATACAACCTTGCGGAAGCCATTATTGTTGATAACAAATGTCAATGAAAACTTATTTGCATAACATAAGCCAGTACGATACTTTGGAGCACATCCAGGTTGAATATATAACTGAATAAAAAAATAAAAAATCTAAATTATTTACACTTAAATTGCAAATATAAATATTGGTAGCTTAGAATAAGTATATTATTTTATTTTTAAAAAATTATTCAGTTATAAGTTTGTAAATGATTATTATTGTAATTGTCTATGTATTATTGTAAATGTCTATGTACGATTAATTTAAGATATATTTAATTTACAACTTATTCCACAGGCAGATACAAAATCCTACAGTTTTTTAATGTTTAATTTAATCATATCAATAAAGGCATCATCGAATAGATCTTGTGTAAATAGCATAAAGCTGCTGTTAGCTCCCATCTTGGTGGTACCTATTTCTATAATTATGTTATCTTTATCCCTTAATGGGTTTTGACACGGTTTTACAGTCATTTAGATATTTTCGAGGACAACTTACGTTTATATATATTATGCCAATTACACAGAATATTTATAAATATTTAACAACTTAAACATAAATTACAGTAAATGTAGGGAATTATTATTTTTGTTTAAGAAATTGATTTTTTTAAGCCGCAAAAATAATTTATTTATAATGTGTAGATAATGTCAACAAAACTTTAGAAACATTCAAGAAAATTATTTAAATTATCAACCAGTGGGTATTTAATGGGAGAAAAATATAATGTTTCCAATATTTTAATTTAATTTAAATTTCACTTGGCTGTTCCTTCTACGACTTCTTCGACTATGCAATTTTAAATAATACATTTTTTCATTATTTATGTACGTAAGTAGTATTTAATCAAGATAATTTAAATTTAATTATACTATTAAATGTTGAGACACGCGATCTTTTATTGTTAATGTTTATAATATTTATAAATTATAATTACAAATAGCATCAGTAATTGCTGTCGTTAAAAATGTTGCTTTGGACAAAAACTGCGTAATTGTAAAGTACGCAAAGATTAAGAACGATTTTAAATGCCAAAAAATAGTTATTTACTAATTTAATCTAATAAGATTCCATTATAACACTTTCTAATTTTTTAAATAAAAAAATAATAATAAAAAAACTTACGTGGCATGTCTGAAATATCATCCATAATCGCCAGCTTGCTGGGTCTTTTATCATCTTCAGACCTCAACCCCATTTTCACTGATGTGATTTTTAAAAAAAAAAATTAAAACAAAATAAATTACCACACTCAATACTATTCACAAATTATTAATTATTTACGCAAAATTTTATTAAATTATTAATTTTATATATTATAAATATTAAATTGTTTTATCGGGTATTTGCGTCAGTATGTCATGCTGCCGTCGGCACGCGTTACACCGCCCGAAGGTTTCCGTGGACTGTCACGGCGGAATGGTGCAACCTTGTTTTTAAGCCACGCGACTAAGTCACAACCATACCTTGATAAGTGGAGAGATCTGTAAAATTGACATGTGAGTGTTGAATCTTATCCATGTGATATATTACAATTATCAGGTCCTACTCAATTGCGAATTATCTATAGATGGCCAGGCGATGTCGTTTATTTTAATAGGCTTATTAATAAATAAGGATTAGGATATCGGTATATCTCTACTATGTAAATATATTTATATTTACACTATCATCAACCAAGTCAATGAACTTCGCACGTACTTTTTGATGGCTTTAACCAAAATATGTCAGGTGACATACTGTTACAAAGGAAAGTAACATTGTAAACGCAGTGAGTTGCTTATACGATTGCTTGATGCTGCTTATTTACATTTGTATTCATTATGCAGTGAAATATTTTATGAGTCATAAGGATATAATGTTTATAGTGTGTTTTTTTTTGTTGAATAATCTTCTAAAATGTTATAAAGTATGTATTTTGTGTGTAGGCAGGAAACTTTAAAGTTGTATCTTAATAAAAAAATAAATACGTATAAAATTACGTAACTTTTTTTATTTTCCCGTTGTATTCCCGCTTATAGCAGAGTGAGCAGAGGGAGGTCCATGAAAACACTTCCGTTCACCATTTACCACCGAATTCTCGAGTCATTGCGTGTTCAGTGGAACTCCACGCGGAAAGTGAGGAGAGACTGAGACTGAAAGTGAGAGACGAGACAAACAAATCTATTCTACAATATTGTTAAAATTTTTGAAGGCATTGTTATTGAGTAACGGAGGTGGACGCCAGAATCTTACCAGATACGGTAAATAAAACTAATTTTACACATCTAGAAAATCTAAATAATATATGTTTTTATATCATAACATACTGTATCGATTCCGTAACTACCATGTTTCTACTTTCTAAACATCACCCTACTTCTCCATTCATGGTTGCTAGATAGATGAGAAACAAAAAAAAAACTATTTTTTTACACAGATACTTAAGAGATTCTCATATATTTTTTATATTCGATATTTTATTATATATTTACACATATAAAATTTAAATATGTCAATAAATATAAACGTACATACGCTGCCAAATTTTAAGATTCCTTTTAAAGTAATTTAAAAAAAATGGTAAGTACCATAATTAATTTTGGTTTATTGTGGCTTAATTAATTAAAGGTATTTTTTCCTTTATTTTGTATTGTTCGCTAAAGCAGACAGCAGACATTCCATTTTCCTCTTTCTGCTCGAATTTGAGTAGCATCCCTTATCTTACTAATGCAGGTAAATAACAATTGAACCCAACCATCTCGTTTACAATGTAATAGTCTAGTACGGACACATAAATATACATACTACATTTAAAGAGATCACTGACGAAAAATATAGATAAGGACGCCCTTGCTTGCTTTTCCTTATAAAAATCATATAAGATAAAGAACATTTCTCTTATATGATTTTTATAAGGAAAACCGTCGTGCGTAGTGGCACAAGGGTGTGACTATAACACTGGGGTTGTGGGTTCGTTCCCCACCCTGAGTAGTGAATGATTATTTATTAATATTTTCATTTCTTCGCTCTGGCGCCCAGGCAAAAGCCGTTGAGTTTGGCCATTCAACACGCAATGCCTACAAAAATTCGGCGGCAAGTAGGGAACAGAGCGACTTAACACTAGGTTCCTTCTGCCTACCTATGCGAACCTTAATTTCAAATTGCAATCATCATTTGCAACAAATACGCCCCAACTACATCAGGACGGCGTCGATGGTCATCATTGTAAAAAATCACCATTATTTACATTAAGTATTCAGGAGCCGTCAGCCTCTGAGTGAAACGGGTCAACTTAATGAGCTCCCTAATTTGGAGCCGCGCTGCTCTGCCCTGGAACGAAACTGGTTTTCTATTGTTTTTAGAATGCTGTCTCAACATGACATGTTTGTTACTAATGTTTTCATTATTTACTTATTATTAAAATGTTAAGATAATTTATTATAGGCCCTTAATATTAAGGAACCTTACAGAATATACTTTTATTAAATTAGTGAATCAATTTTACATTTTTAAATATAAATTATTATAAAAAAGATACATTTAAAAATATAAAAAACCACTATTCCGAGGGCGGGACAAGGGTCCAAGCCATCGGTGGCTAGGGCTACAGAGAGAGGAACCGCCGCACAATACGTGCCGTCTCAAGTAATACTGCCTTCTGTATCCGGTTCTTGATCCAACAGCTAAGCGATAGTCTCTTAAGGTGTTGGTCGAACCGAGGAACCTTATATTCTTACCATAAAAGCCTATACGAGTATTTTTTCAAGATCTTAGCAACGACATAAACTGCCATTCATTGTTTGCATCTTTCTTTAAGTTTATTATTACGATTTTAACTTCCGTTTCGGGTTATGTTTTTCATAACAACATATTCATTTATATATAATTTTACACAAAACTCGTGGGATGGGAAATTATATTTTATTCTTATTACAATATGTTTATCACTAAGCTTATAATACAACCTATGTTGAGATAAGCCGGCAGACTTATCTTAACTTAGGTTGTAGATAAAAAAAAATAAAAAATGAAATTAAAACTTACCATACCTTATGTCTTAATTATCGATACCAATTATCGAGAAAATATTATATTTAAATTATATTAAAGCTTGACTAACTTAGTTAGGCTGTATTGCATCGATTTAAACGTGTCAATGTAAGAAATTAGGATATATCGTGCGCAATTCATAGTTGTTTGCTTTTGATTATAGAGACAAAGTCAGAGGAAAAACTAATCTGTTCTATACAATGTAAGGAATATAGGATTCTTTCATATTTGTTTTTATATCTTTATTTTATCTTAAAGGACTTCTAACTTCTTACTTATATTTTATTAGAATAACAAAGCAGCTCTAACAAACAGAAAACAGTATGCATATGCATAGAGCGTGTGTTGACTAACTTAGGTAGGTTGAACAAATTTATACGTAAATAAATATACATTAGGCATGTATATACATATTTGCTATCTAATCTTAAGTGTAGAAATCTCCAGAAGGCTCAAGTGGAATAGCAGTGGAGTTTCCAATTAATCCCTAAATACTTATTGACTTGTACCGCAATACAATCGACATTTTCAGACCGAATCATTAAAAGACAAACTCATTCTATATAAAATTCGATAGCGCGAAGGTAGCGTATTCAAATTCATCCATTTAAAGTTGTCAATCTTTGAGATGACAATGAGATGAGATGATAATGAGATTTGTTAATCTGCTAGTATAGCGAAGATATCACAATGAGAATGTAAAGACGAACGTGCTTCGTTGGTTTGGCCATGTCAGGGGTTTACAAGTATGTTCTTAAATTTTGTAGTAGACGATATTTTTAAACTTTTTTTTTTATTAGCTGATTAAAAATCTTACAGTATTAGGATCCGACGTCAATACCTACATTCAATAAGTCAGCTATAATGAGTGATTTACTAGTATCGTGGACCTACAGTTATGAAATCTGGCACGAAATGATTGCTTACAATACAAATAAAGAAAAAAATCCGAATCTTTTCATACAAAATGAATAATATGTTCCCAGTTCCCCCTGATCTACAATCCTGGAATTGTTATGGAAGCCTTGGTGGCAACTCGCACTTAACCGGCTAAAGAAACTTCACGACTACTACCTCTGTATATGACTCTTATATTTCTTTTTCTTATCGCTTAAGAAAATGACTAATCATTTACTATAACCTAAGTACATATACTTATTTAAAACACAAGTATTTTACTATACTTATTTTACTTGACCATAAAAAATTTTTTTGCGTTCTTTAAGCGTATGACACAGTTAATTTAAAAGACTGTATTCAATAATCTACGATATTTCAATGTTACTTTTATATAAAGTCTTATCTAACTTTCAATCAATGTATTGTTTAAAAGATAATGTTTAAACATCTCAATCTTGTTGATATTGACTTGACAACCTTATGTAACATTATTACTTGACCGATCTGAAAAGCAAGATATATGGGAAAATGTAACATTGGAAAGTACTGACTGTAAACGCGCTGGTAGTGGATTCGATTCTAAATCAGGGGAATGAACTATTTCCATTTTCCCGAGATTTTCTCTGCTGATCCTGTTCTACGTTTCCCATCACGCGTTTCCGGGCCTAGCCTAAATTATGACTAACTGTATTTTCTTTTTGTGGAGATAGGCATTGTTAGTCGAGTACATTTGTATGCAATTTAGCTCATTCAATATGCAATTGCCAATAATAAATATATATTGGTTAATATTTTATCATAAATTATGCTAGGCTTTATTAATTTAAATATATTTAAAGTAAAAGTGGAGAAAACAGTACCTACTTTTTAACAATTTACTTTGCAATCGATTAGAGTCGGTATTATTGAGCTGGTTTGATGATATGATGCGCGGATTTTTTTTAAAAGTGCTTTAACCTGTAAAGCATAAGTTTTATAATTCATAATTCGTTATTTGTTTTACAAACTGTTATGCTTTGTCTTTTATCCACTAATGTGACAAAAATGCAACTTTTAAATGGCAATTTAAAAATATGATATAGAAGAGAACTTAAATGGTTCTCTTGGAAAATGGAAATGCATGGCTATGAATTAAATACATAGCCGTACCCTTAGTATATGGGAAGTACAACTAACAGAGTTGAGAAACTTAAGTTTGCGGGCGTATTTACCCATTTTGTAAGAAATGAACTACAATTATTTGTTTGTAATAGTTTTTTTGTAGGCAGAAGAAACCTAGTGTTAAGACAATCAGTTCCCCTCTTTCCGCCGAATTTCCGATTTATTGTGTGTTGCAGAACAGAGCGAAGAAATGAAATTATTAATAAATATTTATAATTAATTCCTCCGAGTGGGAATCCAACCCACACTAGTCAAATTTATAGTCCCACGCTAGTGTCCCTGCACCACGATGGCCTCAAGTTTTTATCTGTAATATTATTTATTTTTATCTGTAGGTTCTACATGTCAGATTTTTCCCTTTATTTACTATGCAAGTTCTCATTTCTTGCCAAGTTTCACAAGGTGGGGTATTTCTAGGGGAAATACCCCACCGGTACTATTCCGGTTTTGATTACGCTGCGAATTAGGTTGAGATTGAGAAACTTGAGTTTGTATTTAATGTACCTCCACTATTGCAAATATGCACCTGTACCTAAGCATAAATTATTTATATGTATAATGCCTTACTATATACTACTATTGCTAAAAATATAAGTTTGTATTGATTTTATTTTATGAAATATCTATAGCTTTTAATTTTTCGGATTTTTCCCTATTTTGTATAGTAAATTCTTGCTTCGTGCTAAATTTCATAACAATAGGTCCGCAAGAAGTACCCTATAGGTTTTGATTACGCAAAATGAAAATTCTATGCATAAATGCTCGTATCTTTTGATTGCGTTAATTTAGAAGCTTGGATTTTTCTTTATTCTAACGGGCCATAGACCTGAAATATTTGAGATATTCCTTTGGTTCCGAGATAAATGATTTTGGCTGACGGAGAGATAGATGTACAACAAAGTGCTAAGGGTTTCCTTTTTCCTTTTAAGGTACGTAATAAATAAAATACCTTTGTTAAGCGTCTACCGTAAAAAAATTGAGAATAAGCCACTCGTCTGCTGAGTGGTAGATAATGTTTTATCGTTTTGATTGAACCACATGCTTCATAAATTGACAGTGATATCTCTTGAAACAATTTGCCTACTGTCAATGTAAGTAAGCAAATATTATGTGAAGAAATTTCTAAAATTGTAATATATTTTTAAATAAAATCAAGCAAATAGTAAATATGTAAAAAATTGAGAATTCCTCAAGAATTTGGAAGTGGGGAATGGAAGTGTCTTAATGGAAAACGGAGTGTCGTAACACTAGGTTCTTTCTGCTCTATATGCGAGTTACAGCATGAAGCTAAAAAAGATTTTTAACAATAACTCAAAATGTACGGAAAACAAAAAATAAATTAGTATAAATAAGATATATACTTATTTATTATATATAATAAAATATTATTAGCAATATAAGTTCTTAATATAACATTATATTTATTTAACATTTCTATTAAATAACAAGTTATTAAGAGCGCTGTAAAGATATCGTATCACTGCAAGTGTTTAGTAAGCGATTAGAGGCTTAGAAAGTACAGCTCGTTAGTGTAGTGGAGGATAGGTAATGGTACTATTTTAGTGAAAACTTTCACGTTCAGAAATCAAGCTTTTTTTTAATTGGGTTTTTTGATATATGTTTGAAGCCAGTCGTGGCAAAGGGGTGCACACACAGGGTTTCTTTCTCACTCGAGGGAATTAAATAATTTAACAATTTCATTCCTCTGTCTGGTAACGAGGCAAAGCGCGACGTTGAATTCCGACTCAACACTCAATTCCTCCGGAATTCGGCGGATAGTGAAGAACGGAAGTGTCTTAATGGGAACATAGTATCTTAACACTGCCTACCCTGGTATTATGTGAGTTATAAAACGTCAGTAAATATAAAACAAATGCTTACACTTATGTATACGTTTCCGTTTAGGTAAATATTTAATTTTGGAATTAAAATCAAGATGGTCTCAAAATAAATTTGATTTTGCATATATGTATACAATACACATACAAGTCCTGACAAGTCGTGAAACATAAAAAATCATTTATCATTGCAATTTATTATTTACTTAAAATTTATTAATTCTTAATATCATTAGAATTAAAACATATTTTTTGAAATTAAATTATTTTCTTAAACAAACTAAACATTAATATAAACAATTAAAGTTGTTTAAAAAGAACATAATATAATTTTGTACTTACGCGGTACATCTACGACTCTTCTACCGCCCTGCGACTGTTGCCCACTGTCAGACATTTTTAAAAAAATATAATATTTAAGCACTTTTGTTTCACCTTTATACGTTCAAAGAGTTCAGTATTAATAGAAAAGTTGTGATTTTCTTTTATTGTCCTGTTAATATTATCAAAAGCCGAGCCTACATGTTTAAACTTCTACAACTACATTGAAAGAACGATAAAAATATATTTGCATACCATGTATCTGTTTACAATGTTACTTTTTTTTATGAGATATATTAGAATAACTGATTTACTTGTTTTTAGCTTGATATTTTATTGAAGTAACAAGTGCCAAAATATTCTATTCTCTAATAAAAATATTCTAGTTCTGGCCCAATTAGGCACGATGAAAAAATTTACGCCACGCTATATCTCACCAGAGCAGGAAAATGAAAACAATACCTTCGTGCCACAAAATGGGTAAAATGACAATAAAATTCCATTCAATCTGAATATTTGTTATAAACTTAGGTAAAATTAATAATACTAATAATTTATAATAATGTTTGTAATATAAATATAAAAAGAAAATATATATATTTTTTTTTTACATTTTTTTTTATTACTTCCATCATAATTATTTGTAGTCATATATATATATATATATTTTAATTAGCTAACATTATTTCCAGTGTAAACTCTGCGTTATAATACGCCACATAAATGAATGATTTTGACAATTAATTTTAAAATACTTTTAGGTTATTCAAAAAAGTTTCTCTTTACAATTTAACTATTATCTGTGGTTTTTGTAACTATTTATTTTACAAATATGAATATATTTAATTTTAATTTAACAGTCAATCATATTTTCTATTTTTTATATAGAAGAATGTCTCCCGTCTATATATATACTTAGTAGAGATGAGCATCAAACTTTCTTGTTCTCTTTGCTCGAAATATTGGTTCTTTTTTTTACACGCTGTATCCCACACATTGCAAAGTATACAGAGGGAAATTGAGAACATACAGTGCTATAAAAAATTCCGATCTCAGAAACTTCCGTTTCCTATTTTCCGCCGAATTCTCTAGTCGAGGAACGCAACGCGCCCCTTTACTATCCATAATCTTTTCAGAATATACCTAAGTACTTATCATAGAATTCATTGAATTTTCTTTGAAAAAATATCACTTAAACATTTACAAAAGGATGTTTAAAATTCAAACGAACGTCTAAATAAAACAATCTTTTTAAGCAAAGTAATATACCTACTAATGAAGTAAGTAAATATCTTTGTTATCTTTTACGATGACAGAAATAAAGCTATAATCTTTACATTTAATTCGTCTCGTGCCATTTAATAAAGCTAGTTATTTTTTTCTTAGAAGCTAAGCGAACCTGAAAATCATAAATACTTATTTTAATATCCATAGTAATTTAAATAGTGATTCATTTATGTGCATACATTCTGATTCAGAGCTATTGTTTTTCGTGTGATGTTATAAGATCGCAATGCTGAGCAGCATACATAGGTATATCAGAACAAATAAGTTACACCATTTACGTCATATTTCAGTCTTTTTTACGTCAAGTTAATTTTCCACGCTTTCCTATATTTTCCTTCATTTTGTTAAATGTAAACAACCTCTTCGACAAAGGTTTCGAATAAGTACACAAGCATAATCATGAGAACATTTAATATATATTTTTTTATTCACATTTTATATATATATATATATTTTATTTATTACCACAATAACAAATTATTGTATGGGTGCATTCGTAAAATGCCGTAAAATATTTTACATTTATATTGTTGTTTCTTATTATGATAAAAGAAGAAGAAAGATCATGAAAAAAAATGTTTTAAGTTTATTTTAAACATACTTAAACATTAATTATCATAAATATTAACATACATATATGATATATATGACTATTTGAGGCCAGTCGTGGCGCAGGCATAGTGTGTTCAACGCGACAGCCTGTGGGTTCGATTCCCACTCGAGGAAATGAAATATTTAATATTTCCATTTTGTTTGCTCTGGCGTTGGGGCAAGTGCGGCGTTAAGTTCCGCCACTCAACTCTTGTCGCAATGCTTCTAATATTCCGGGAACGAAATGTCTTAACATTATGTGTGCGGAATACGACGCTAAAAAAATATGATTTTAAGCCAAAGATATAAATTTCAATTTAATAGAAACTAGGCATATAACAGATGTACCTATAGAAGGTAATGCGTGAATTGTACGCCTAAGCCGCATATATCATTTGACGTTTGCGTCAAAAACACTTAAGATAAAACTAATCCCTAAAGACATGAGAATATCTGAGTGACGAGTAAGAAAATAACCAATGGGTGTCTTCTATTGCAGCACGCCTCCGTCTCATGAGCGTCATGCTCCAAGTCCATGTGCGATGCATGGAGAGGTTACACTTAAAGATGTGTAAAACGTGAACAAATAACGCTAAATCCTCGCCACGCCTACTATTCGACGTGAAAATGTTTTCCTGTACAGCTGATAGGATTATATGATTATACTAGTACTAGATACGAGCTATTATTAGGGTTATTGTAAAATGATTCATTTTTCAGTTATTTTCTTTGTAATATATTTTTAGTAGATACCTCGTGGAGCAGGGACACAAGCGTGTGACTGTGAACGCGACAGGTCGTGGTTTCGATTCAATTCGATGCAATGTTTAATATTTTCATTTTTTCGCTCTTAAACGACACGCTTCGGCGTTAAGTCCCACCACTTACGCAATGCCGCCGGTATTCGGCGGATAGTGAAGAGCGGAGTGTCTTTACAATAGGCTCACTCTGCCTACCCTGCTGTGTGCGGGATACAGCGGGAAGCTAAAATGGATGAGACTGAATACGATAGTTGTAGGTTAAATTTTCTCTCATATTTATACTTGTGATACAGCCATCTTTAGCTTTAACTTAACATTTTTTAATATTTTTTTTTATTTTAATAATTAAAGAAACTGACTAACACAATAATAGTATTATGTATATGTAGATATTTATCTTCGTTTTAATAATTTCTCTACAATTAGGCACAAAATTATATTTTCCCACTTAAATATACAGCAAACATTATATTAATCCAACGTTGAAATATAAAATATCTTAAGTACCAACATAGTGATAAATATTTATATTTTATTGGGATAGTAAGTATTTGTAAATTTAAAACAAAAAAATATAGGTAAGTATATCTGAGTATTTACGTTATAAAAAAATAAGCTTCACGCTGTTTCCCGCACACAGCAGGGTAGGCAGAGGGAACATAGTATTACGACACTTCTTCACTTCTTCTTCTTTCGAATTCTGGACGCATTGTATGTTGAGTGGTGGAACTCAACGCCGCGTACCTCGACACCAGAGCGAAGAAATGAAATATAAATTTAAATAAATATTTCATTTCCTCGAGTGGGAATCGAAGCCACAACCAGTCGAGTTCACAGTTACACTTTGTGCCCCATTGTGACTCGCCTCTTATTAATAAAAAATAATTCAAGCTTAAAATATATCACTTCCACTTCTTTTTTTCATAGTTTAAATAATTTGTTTTTTTATTTTTTATTATAATGTTAAGTAAATAAAGTATAAGAATTATAACAAGTCGTTTTATTCAAGCTTTTAACAACTCTACATATAAAAATAGATCAACTATACTGTAAAAGTTTTGCAAACAATTCATAAGATTTAGGAAAAATCTAAGAAAACCATTATTAAGACTAAAATATAATTCTTATGTCAATAGTATAAACTCTGTGCTTGTCTAACACAATAACCTCACGTAATGGGAATATAATTAGCGCAACAATTGAAATACTTTGTGTAACCAGACTGATATTGTTAAATAAAACGTGTTTAATCATCTCTAATAGATATTTGGCTTGACCATTTGAATATCAGTATTGTTGGAGCTTGGGCAACATTATATCAATCTCATAATGAAGGACTTTGCCAAAATTTCTAATTTTGTATTTTTTTATTTAGTGTAGTGTGTATATTGTATTATGTATATCAATAACGCAATATACCTAGTTTACAAAACTTTACAGATTTTATAAGTTACTATGATAAATATATTAAGAAAAATTGTAACTTGTTAATTAAATACTAACATAATCGTCATTAATAGACCGACCTTGATGAGATTAGAACAGTTTATTCTCTTCAAAAAAAATGTAAGGATTAGATTTTGAAACGGAATACAACGAATAATTAAACAATTTTTAGTTTACTTAATAGCCAAATTATAAAATAACTTCATTATGAATATTCCACTTTTGAAGATTTTTTACTAATAAAGAGAATTTAAAATTAAGATCACAACTCAAATAAAAAACTTAAATAAAAATTAAAACTTTAGATGGATTGATAGATTCGTAACTTTATTTTACTCTTAAATAAAAAAAATATTATAATCAATCATTTATAACAAAAAAATTCTTACAAGCTGTGGTAATCCACAGATAACACTAATACGGCTGCATTGGTGTTGTGAGTTGTCTGTGGTAATCTAAAATAATACGTTTACTAAGTTGTCTTATGACGTATAATTTTATCCAATCAAAACAACATCAATAAAAAATACCTCCGTCGTCGTTGGTTAAAATTAGACAGTAAAATCAGTATTAATATGGCGCAGCAATACATCAAAAGATTGGGTTGCTACTTTAATAACCACCCCCTAAATTTTAGATAAAGATTTATACTAACATTAATAAGAATGACGATTTTAAATCTCGTATATATATAAATATGTTATATTAAAAATAAAAAAAATATATACGATTGAATTAAATTATAATAATTATATATTCATAAATAATTGTACCAATAATAATACTAGGTCCAAAATTAAGAAACACTTGTCTACAAAATCATTTACACTATAATAAAAAATATCTTAATAAGCGTCATATCAATACTATTTACGAACATTTGGTATTGTTTATGATAATATTTTATCGTAATATTAAGGAAACGACGTTTTAATAAGGGTAACATTACCTTGACAGTGCTGACTGCTGACTGACAGAACAGTGCGTCACTAACTCACTAGAGAATGGTGATCTGTGGAAACAAGTTAAATTAAAAGACTGTTCGATTAGTTGGAATTCTTTTGTCCGCCATTTTGCATTTCTTAAACGTTGTGCGTTGCTACATAGTTTTGTAATTATTGTTATCTAAATTGAATAAAACTGTGATAATTTAGTGTTTAAGTGTAGTTTTCTACATTATTTTTATTTATTGACATTTTTAAGTTTATTTGTTGTCTTTAATATGGGTAGGAAGAAGAAGAAGGCATCCAAACCATGGTGCTGGTATCCTTTACAAATCATATATTTGGATTACAACATAATATTTATTCAACCTTAGTTAAAAACATTAACCTACTTTCCATAATTTAGATATTTTGTAAATAATTATCTTAGCACATAATTCAGGTATTGTAATAGGGAATTTGACGATGAAAAGATTCTGATACAACATCAAAAGGCAAAGCATTTCAAATGTCATATATGTCACAAGAAATTGTACACGGGACCCGGATTGTCAATACACTGTATGCAGGTACGCCCGCCCTATATTCTTGGCAAACGCCCCGCCCGCCCACGCCTTCTCTGCAGTATTTTTTCACTAGTCTGCTTATAGGTTGAGATATTTTGGCACATATCATGCGCCATATTGTACTCTTACGTTAGTAAAGCGTAAATATCTAGCCTTATTTAATTTTTTAAGGAAAATAGTGATTCAAATTTTATATTTGTTTATTTTCTAGGTTCACAAAGAAGCCATAGATAAAGTTCCAAATTCATTACCAAATAGATCAAATATAGAAATAGAAATATATGGAATGGAAGGTATACCTCCTGAAGATGTGAAAGAACATGAGAAACAAAAGACAGGTATAAAAACTTTTAATGGGTTTTGGCAGTTTTTGGATCATAAAGTATGTACAATCATGTTTTTATCTTAAATTACTTATGCTTGGGACACACTGTAGCCATAGATGTAAATTGATGTGTAGCATTAGTGTTCCCACAAGGTAGGTTTTCTGAAAGTAAAATACCCATGCAAATTTTACCAAAAGTCAATCCCTTAGGTGGGGGGAAAGGTTCAGACAGTGATGACGATGAGCCTGCGGCAAAGAAAAAAGCAACTCCGGCACTGGTAAGAGCTATTTATTTATATTTTTAAACTACAGTGAAAACTGATCAGGGATGTTATGGAGCTCCGTAATTGATATTAAGAAACTAATGCATATTCAAAATAAAAGACTATCCAGAATGGTTTGGCTATTGCCACAATCTAAATGAGACTTGTTATGATAATACATAATAAAGTAAGGATTTTTGTTACTGTAAAAAGTTAAACAAAACACAAAACTACTGTTTGCTGTAATAGATTCTTAAAAATTTTATATTCCTAACTGAAATTATTTGAGCTAATATCCAAAGATTATTTTATATACATATAACCAAATAGTATTCTTATGATATTATATCCAGAAATGTTATTATTCGTAACATCCCCGATATTAATAAGTTAATTGGATTACAGGCTAAAGTGAAACCAGTAAGTAATTGCATTGAGTTTATCCTAACTCTTATATTTACAATTTGTAAATATGAATGTTAATCTGGCCATAGTATTATGATACAATGTATTTGAGTACCTATCTAAATAGATTTTTCTACTGTTACCATTACACTGTTGATTTAGTTTTCATTTTATTTACTTTGTTATTTATCATAGTTTATGTTATAGGCAGTCTGAAACAATACAGTAAGTTATGTACCTTCTTACACAGTTTGTGATTTCACAAATATTGATGACTACTGATTAGACCAAATGATTTTAGTAATATTTTCCAAAAAATATTATTTTAAATATCCAATTAAATAAACAGTAAAAATATTCTTACTACCATTCTGTAATTAAGATTATAAATATAATTATATGAGATTTATGCCACAGTTGGGTCCTGGACCTTCATCAGTCAATCCAGGGATCCTGCCGACCCCCATGGGACCGGTACCACCTGGGATGTACCATGCTCCCATGCCAATGAATCCTATGATGCAGCACTTTATGCAGGCACCTAGGTGAGATGAATACAGTTTCTTTTCTTTTAAATGACTTAATTTTTATTTATATAGGTGCAGCAGGACAGTGTCCTAGTGTAAATACGAAAGTCATGAGGTCAATATCCACTTGGGAGAATGATTTATTTTCATTCCTCTGTTCTGGTAAAAAATAGTTTAGTATTGAGTTCTGCCACTTAACACAGTGTTTCAAATTTAAGAGGAAGGTGGAGAACAGATGTTTGATTCTATGTACCATAGTTGTATTATATTGCCTTCTATTTATTATAAATTCAAGCATAATTTAATTAAAATTTAATTTCATTATAAATTATAGTATAGTCATAAATAATTAAGATTTTTGTCTTTCCGTACTGTTAACCAATTTATAAGGCCAAATTATTTATATAACTTCCTTGTCTTTTTATTATTATTTAATATTATTGATTTATTGATATTATTTTTTCCAAATATTTTAATCAAACATAAACAGTTTCAACAATTACAGAATGATGATGCCAGGCATGAGGCCGCTTTTCCCCTCCGTGAGTGTGCCCACCTCACAGCCGAGCAAACCTACTTTCCCGGCATACAGGTAGCATATTAATTATTTATTGAAATGCTGACAGTCTTTTGCTATAGTTAAATGGACTTTATAATCATTGACCTTATAGTAAAGTGGGATCTAAGTTCAAGTTACTGAAGACATAAATACATAGAATTTTATAAATTGTTATATATTTGATTTAAGCCATGACTAACTGACTGTAAACAAACTGGCTTCAAACAACGAACTAAAAAGTAAGAAATAATTTTACATTAAGTAAACCATACTATGATTTTGTTAAGCAAAAATATTTTTTAAAAATTATAATTTTGAATTCTAGTAAAATTTAAATTAAAAGATTTTATAATAGGAGAAAAATAAAAAATATATAATATAATAATTTTTATTACTAAGAGAATCATTTCCTTTTGGAAATAATTTTAATAAAAAATTAATTTAACTACGCTTATAATAAAATTGTAACGGATGGGTATCTGTACATGGAAAAAATGTTATTGGTGGCATTTATTAACAACAATAATTTAATTTTTTTGTCTGAACGTTTATTTTACGCTTATCTCAGAAATGGCTTAACTAATTAATTGCAGTTTTCACTATTGTATTTTGGCGAAGTAACCTTAACATTTATTGTTTTTTAAATTGGTTTATAAATAAAAATGTTATACATACCATTATAAAGAACGTTGAATTTGAAGAGAAGACAAAATTACTGTTTCATTGAATTAGCTGAAACTTTAACGAACAAACTTTAAAACATTTTTTTTGTAATTCACAGCAACGCGACAATAAGTGCACCACCAACAACTTCGAGCTCAGATCCAAAGGAGAATGGCGAGGTTAAACCTCCAGCCGCCAACGCCTGTCCCTTAGTTACAGCCACTGGGGCGGGGTCTAAAATTATACACCCCCCTGAGGATGTGTCCTTAGAAGAGATCAGAGCGAGGAATGCCAAGTATAGACCTAAGCCCAAACCAGACGCACCTATCACACCGGCTCCCCCTATGATTACACCTAGTACCAGTCAGGCTGAGGTGAGTTAAATCTTTTATATTAAAATGATAATTGTTGTGCTTAAGCATTCATATAAACAAATATTTAGATAATCAGATAGACCAACGGAATGAGTTTGATTGCCTCTCAGGGAAATGAAATATTTACATTTCCTCACATGTGAGGACACAGCCTAATGTTGAGTACCACCATTCCATAAAAAAATATTTGAATATTGACCATGATGATATGATATATGATATGATATATGATTGAATTGACTTGCTAAATGCTGGATACAGGTGCACTTTAACGAAAATATTGTGCTTAAGCATTTGGCTCCACAATAAACAAATGTATGAAGATGAGATTTGAATAATTTTCAATTGTCATTAACATTCTAAATATTACTTCATTAAATTAAATATGTGATCTTATTGTATTGTAGGTTTTTATCTTAGTACATATATAAAAGCTTTTAAATACAGGACAAATAGATAAGATAACTTTCCTTACATTTCCTGTTTTGATTATAATTTTTTTTTGGGTTAATTAATTAAATATGTCGGACTCCTTGTATGATCATCTGCAGAGCAAGTTAGACTTTTAATCATTTGAGTAGTATACTATTGTTACATTTCATGTATTTTGAATAAGATGATAATCTGGTCTTAAACGATTAATACACATTATACATGTATTTCTGTATATACATATACTAGATACTACTAGAGACTACATTAACTTGTACAAAACAAGTATTCATGTTTGTTATTTAATAACTAATCTGGCTTAATATTCCAAAGTATACAAATAAGTGGAATTTTTATAGTTACCTTTACATTATTAAACAGTAAAATGTAACTTTTATATTGAAAAAAAAATTGAAAATTGTTCTTGTCTGCTCTTGTCAGCAGAACTACATTTCAAGACATTAGTTTATTGTACGAAAAAGCCTTGCTTAGTTTTATTTGAATGATATTAACAAAAAAGAACAGTATCCTTTTCAACAATCTGTTTCTTTCTTTACTTTCTGACTTTTATTTTTGTTAAGCATGAAATATGAAGCAATTAATATTTAAAATATAGAATTAAACCAAATGAATACATTGAATGTGTTTGGCACTCTGTTCTTTTCGTTTATCCTGCTAAGCTTGTTTTGAAAGCGCAAGTGTTATTGGATACTTTAACTTAGTTTATGCAGTAAGGATTTTTTGTCTCCTCTTGGAACTATCAAGAGCCTTATTTGAACTTGAGATAGATGATGTATGTTTGTGATGCTCAAAAAAATAAATTTGAATTTCGAATTTGCTTAACCGGTTTTGGTAAACGATATCTCTATCTAGGTAGCTACAGATAAAAAATATATATAATTAGTATATAGAATTGGTCGTATTCGCAGGTGGCGGCGCACATGTCGGCGGCGGTGGCGGCGGCGCGCCAGCTACGGCGGCCCATGATGCAGCCCGTGGTGCTGCCGCAGGTGCGCGTGGGCGTGCCCGTGTCCGTGCCGCCCGTCATGGGCATGCTGCCCGTCATGCCGCAGTTCAACCTCGTGCGCCCACTGCAGCCCGGTCAGTACTCGCCCTCACATACCAGGCGCGGACGAGTTGACGACTCCATTTGCATATACTATACTTAGGATATATCTGTTGTTCTGCACAAATTATTATGGGACTTTTTAAATAATTCTCTTACTAGAATTAATTGTGATTAAAAAAATAATGTATATGCAAATCGACTTAACAACTTATTCTCCTCATCTAGTATGAATTTGATGTTGGTTATATTTCGAATTTGTTCAATGTTGTATTATATCGAAGTATTTTTGTCATATTCTTATTTTTACCTAAATAATATAAGACTGCAAATTGGAACATTCCAGAACACTATCTGATGTGATTAGAATCTACACCATTATTTTTGTATGGATTTCCCCCCCATATAACTGTAACGTCGTGTGTCACGGTACCGACTACGCATTTATATTAATTTTGTCGTGTTGTCACCTACATCACAATGTATGTAATACTGTACGAGACAGAATGTTGTTAACATATCCGCGTGGAACATGGTGTGAGTGTTGCATTTAATGTGAAATAAAGCTTACGACCCTCGTGTAATTTTATTTGTGTTTTCCACGGCAGCTCCGAACAGTACTCACATGGTTTATATAAACGATTGATGGATTGTTTTTCGCTAAAGCCAAGCAGCGGCCCCCGCGGCTCGAGGCCCCGGACCGCGACCGACTTACTAACGCCCGAGCGGTAACTCATTCAAATACCTCACCTCTGTCGGCTATCTAATTACTGTGTCGTACGGCGTCCACTCGTAGTGGGCGGCGGTCGGTCCACGGTGTCGCGGGTGTCGGGTGGGTACACTCATATTATTTACGTACAAGTAGTTTGTCGCTTTACAATACATGTGCATGCGGAGCCGGCGGCCACAGCCGGCGAGTACTTTGGAACGTGTGACTTTTCATGTGAACTATATACTATACATATATATATATAATATTATTAATTAATTATGTATTTTGTCAGCGGCGGATTTACGATGCGCCGCTGCTTAGGCCATGTTTCTCACCTTTTTTCTAGATAATATCTATCTTGTTTTGTTTTCAACTCTTGTATATTGTATTAATTAATCGCGAAACTGTCATATTGACCGTCGTCAGTTGATCTAGACGCGGCGCGGTAGGTAAGTGTGGTCGATATGGCAGTGGCGCGCGGGAGGTGCGGGCGGCACGCGACAGGCGATTGTGCGCAGTCACCGCGGCCACGCGCGCGTGTGGTCGCGCGTTGGACGAGAGTCCCCTGTTGCGTGGTGCCGTTCCCGCCTCACGCCTCTGTTGCGCTCTCGCAGGTATGCTGCTGCCTGGCGGAATGGGCAGTATGGGCGGCATGGGCAGCATGGGCGGCATGGGCAGTATGGGCGGCATGGGCAGCATGATGCCCATGGGGATGTTCCCGAGCGGCGTGATGGGCGGCATGCAAGTGATGCAGCCGCGGTTCCGGTAGCGCAGTGCAGTGCAGGTAAGGGGCCATCCAAACATTACGTCACACGCTGGGGACGAGGGGTCGAACGTGACTTCGGAACTGTTATTTTAATGTAATAATTAGTAGGTAGGGTGGGTATCCGTGTGAGGTAATGAGTGGATGTCCCCTGCGGGCGGGCCGACAGTTCCCTGCGTCCGCAGGCGACGGCCGTCACAACGCGCGTTGTTGGATTGCCGGCCCGAGCCCGAGTTCAGTTCCGACGTGTGCGTTACGACGTATATAAGATATGCCTTGAATTATTGATTTCTTAAGCGTTTCCACGTGAACTTGTGACGTTTGCCTATTCTTGTAGAATTTTGACCGTTTTACTCAATAAATGCTCTCGATTTGAATGTGCGCTTTTTATTTGTTAGCCTTGTCGGCTAATTATGTCTACATAATGTGCACCTTAGTATCTAGCGCTTCCGACCGATCCGTCATCTGCCACATACACGCTCACGCACACACATGTCGTCGGTGACGGATTACATTTTAGAGAATGATTTCATTTTGGCATAAACTTTTAACTCTTAATGTATATTCCAAATTAGTAACCTTGTTTTTTTTTTTTTTTTTTTTCATTTTTAATCAAACTTCACATAATACTTAATAGCGTCGTATATTTGTGATTGTTATAATAAAAGATCTCGAATGTATACATAACACTTCTATATTACACATCTAACTGCTAGTCTGTCCGAAGAATATCGATACCAAAACCCTAGAGTAACAGGACTATATTAATTATTTATTAATTCTAAAACATCTAGTATCACCATCAAACCAACGATCGAATTAAACATTCCAGTATAAGTTCACAACAGATTATTTTAATGTAAACAAATATAGCTAATATTAAAAATTAAACAAGTTCAACAAATTATAAATTTTCTAGATACACTCATATGGCAACTCCTTTTACACATTCCGAAGTTCAAATATTGTAAATTGTAAAAACATTCAGAAAAAGTACTTGTTTTATGCGCTATTTGGTCTGAATATATTCAATTAAGGCTGGGTTCACACTATATTACCAGTCACAGTTTGTTATTGGTCCAATATTTTTAAATGAGATACAATGAGAGCTTTTCATATTTCATATTATAATTTCAGTGTAATAACACGTAAAAGAATATTTCTCATATAAGAATATTGAAATAGACCTAGATCTGACTGAATGAACCGTGACTGGCAGAATGATGTGAATCCACCCTAAGTAGTACAAATTGTGGCTAATGTTACATTATTTATATAAAACTACAAAATTTGAGCGCTTCCAAGATCACAATACAACACAGAACACGTTCCCACAAACATTAACATCCACTAGTCCCTATAATATTGCTTGTATAAAATGTGGCTACGTAACTAAAGCTAACCAATCTTTTTCGATATGTAATTGTTCGTTTGGTTGCGAAGTGAATAAATAAAATCACAACCCTCCTAAATAAAAACTCCCTATGGCATGCTCGTAGGGTAGTTTGTGTAGTGAGGACTAGCAATGGTTACCAATTCGATGCCCGACACCATACAAATGACTAATCTAAAGAACCATTGATTAGATGTATGGCACCATACGAGAAAATATTTAATTTTAACTTTGAATACGGTAAGCTATAACATTTAACTGTAAGTATATAAAAAGTTTTCTACCACCATTATAGGATATTCACCTCACTGCAAATTATATACTTTTTTGCAACTAAAATAAATATAAGCAAATTACATTGAAAGTGAATATAATGTATGTAGTATAATTTGCAATGAAGTGAAGACAAATCTTAATAGGATTGCTCTACCTAAATAGTAACTAGGAACCTACAGTACATATCCCTCACATTTGGTATTTTAGTACACTTTTAATTCAAGATTATATATATATAGAATGTAAATAAAGGATTACTACTAAGATTTATCAAAAAGGTCAGGTGAAGTAGAAATGTTTCTAATAATTTCAAAAGAAGGCGACGTGGATCGCATGAGGTCCGGGGGGCACGGCGTGTTGGTCCGGGTCATGCTCTCGAAGCGCTCCCTCATAGCGGCCACGTGGCCCGCCATCACGCTGTTCCTGTCGTCGCGCTCTCGCTCCAATTCCTCGCCTTGCACTCTGTCGAAGTAGTCCGTGTCGGAGAGCAGGGACACCTCCGAGGAGGCCGTGTAGTACATCTCGCTGACGGGCTCGCAGGGCGCGGGCTCGCTCCACCTCTCTGCCACGTAGGTCTCCACCTCTGTGACGATCACTTCCTCCGGGTCGACTAGGCCGTCGTCCGTCTCGTCGCAATCGTAGGGGGTGTTCATGGTCTCGCACAGCTTATTGATGGCGTCCACGACGTCGCGCAGGTCGC
>JAKRZM010000543.1:451160-477873 GCA_036379175.1 Heliconius cydno galanthus
GGCGACGAGGCGCGCGGGCGCCGCACGCGCTCGCTAGCAGGCCGACGACGTGCCCGACCAGCCCTCCAGCGGCACGCGCAGCGGAGGCGCCGGCGCGGGGGCCTTGCTCACTGCGCCCACAGTACACAGGGATCATGTATACATTGTTATATTATGGTGTACGGAGTAGCTGTAATCGCAATGCTTGTGGGCTCGTCCCTACTCACAAAAAATAATTATTTCCATTTTCTTGCTCTGGTAACAAAACAAAATTTGGGCAATGCTTTATCCATGCACCGTCCCTTTCCTTCTGCTTTCCCTGGTGTAAGTGCATAAAGCTAAAAAAAGGTGTTTCCGTGGCTGCTTCATTTACACAACATCATCATCATTATTGTTATCACATCTAAGGATGAAAACATTAGTTTGTCATAATCCAATTTCAAACTTAGCTAACAAACCATTTTAATTAAATATAATAAGTTTATTTAATTTCCATTAAACTGAAGCGAATGATGATCTGTGTATTTACATTATTAATATTATTAGAAATGGAAAACCCAAAATCTTTACATTACTGGTAAGTTAAAATTTTTAAATGTCTGGCAATCAGTGTTCTGTGTGATACATGCAACGTGAAATGCAAATAATATGTTAGTGCACAGCAGGCTTACTCACATGCACATGTGTTTAATATAAGCTAGGTTATTCATGCAACAATTAGACTTATAATTAAACATAAATATGGATCTTAGATTAAGTATTAATCTATAATAGCATGCATCATGCGTTCGAACCATAACTCATGCGTATAATAAAAATAATACCTACCTATTAAAATTCCATAGAATGATTTTAGGCGTCGTATTGACACCTTTTTGGATAACATTTCTAAGTAAGAAAAAGAAACAATATGGTGCTGGTCACAATGCTCGGAGTATTTGTGCAAAATTCCCATTATTTTGTTGAAAGAATTTGGAGAATACAGGAACATATAGATTTTAACTCCTTGTTGCTAACCCAGGATATAAATAATAATACAGGATAAAATTTATGAAATATGTTTTCCCATGATGGTAGTGAAAAAAAAATTGAGTATATATGAAATGTACGTCCCGGAACCAAATGCTGCAATGTGTGTAATGGGTAATCAATGAAATATTTTATATTATAATAATTACTCTTTTATTTTGCAAAATTAATTATTTTAAATATTATGCATAATAATAACTCATTGTATCACAATACCAGTTGCAGTTTAGTGCAAAGCGTATTCTAGCAGCCGCTGCAAACTGGATATTTTTATCATTTTAAAGAAAAAATAAATATTCTAAGGCACTTGAGGCTTATTTTTAAAATATTAAGTATGGTATGACTAAAATAAACAATTTGCAGTAGCGTTCCATTTTTGAACTGTTTAAAAGAAGTATTGTACAATGGCCACTAACTTATGTGTATCACTATGATTTTAAAAGAATAAAATCGTTTATACAGTTCAAAAATCTAATTATACGACCTAAAAAAAATATTTAAACAACGTAACAGTAATTTCCAAGCACAATTGCAATAATGGCACCTCACTATAATAAACGATAAATCACAACAGGAATTTTACGACACAAACATTTTATAGGTACAACACTTTCTACGTGCAAGGTTTTGGCGCAAATTATACGTATAAAAAGTAAATAAGAAATGAATAAGCAAAAAATTACCATATTTAAGGCAAATATAGTAAAAATATATAAAAACAATGTAAAGGTTTATATTATTAATAAACATAAATACGTACAATGTACGCCCCAACCAATAAAAGTTACTACAACATGATTATATAATATAATGACTCAACATAGAACTACATCATTAACATAAACTTACCATTTTAATTATTTTCTTAATTTTAACAATAGTTTGGTCTGAAGTGACTCAAATCGAATACTTTAAAATAAATAAACGACCAATCCAATTACATTTTAGTGAACCATGAAATATGGGTATGTATGATTTTTATGAAAATGAATAAACACATATTGCCATATAAAACTACTAAAAAATCATTTACTTTTTATCTAAATTTGGAATGATTTTCCAAATGCAATACCCCATATATATATATTATCATCTCATTAATAATTATTAAAAAAATATATGAGCAACAAACATTAAAAATTAAAACTATACTAAAAATAAACCTAACACAAGTCAAAGGAATCTATAAAATTAAACAATTAAGTTCATACAGCTTATAGTAATCTATGATATTAAAAAAATAAGAATTAAGTAGATCCCACATGCATACATACAGTCATGCACAATAACAGATAATTAAAATTCGTATAAACTAACATTCTCCAGATTTGGTGACCGATACTTATCATAGTAATTGTTCATACTTAAATAGACTTGTACCCAAGTACTTAGAAGTGTAAGCAAATTATATATATTTTAATACATTATTAATTTTCTTCGTAAATGACTAAAGAGCAGAAATTCTGTACGTTTTGCTCCTAATTAAGCTAACTATAAAATTTGGAGCTAACTTAACAACAGTTTATTTTAATAATATTATTCGTTAATCTCATTAGTATTGTGTGCATCATAAACTTTTGCTTTTAGTTGACGCTCAATTTTTTTTTATTCTCTACAAATAATGTAAATACTAAGAATATTCATAAAGACTTAGTATTGTTTTTAGTAACATTACTACATATTATTTGTGCCGCCATAAAATAAATGTAATTCTTTTTATTCGTTTATATGTGGCAAAACCACAAAATGTACCCCTTCATATCATAAAGGGGATTGAGCATTCATTTGTGAGAAACTAATACAATATCATTATAATATATAAAAAATATATATTATTAAAATTGTAATCTAACTCAATATAATATGCACTAAATTAGTTTAATTGTCGAATATAAAATTCAAATCTTTATCGTAAAAAATTAACATCTTTAATCAATTTGTAATTGTCCTTTACTATAAGGTACATTTAATAGAAATCAAAAGAAATTAGTTTGTTGAAAAATATCACTATCAATATTATTTCCTTCTCGCTCTCACAAATCTAAAGCTCAGTCGCCACATAACCTACAACATAATATTGTCTCGCTTCCACAATAAGTAAACTGACAACGCTATATCCCTCTTGCTCTCACAAATCTAACGCTCAGTCGCACAACATCATTCCGTCTCGCTTCCACAAAACAACCAAACTATAACAACCAACCTACATTACCAGGCGATAGAACTACCTACCAAACTAACAAACAGCTATTTATCTCGCTCGCACGCTACTTACCGGCGACGGTCGAGCTGCTGTACGCCTTGGTGATGCGCATGAAGGGGTCCGGCAGAGGGAAGCTGTGAGGAGGGTTGAACATGTCCGCAAACCGCGCCTCCAGGTCCACGGTGCGCATAGAGGAGCCGCGCACAGGCGGCGCAGGGGCACTCGCATCGTCAGTCGCTATGTTCTGTTGTATGATTCAATTTAAATGTTAGTAAGTATGTCTGTCGTTTTGGACCGTCGTGGTGCAATGATACAGCGTGTTACTGTAAATGCAGCGATGGTGGGGTCGATTCCTACTCCGAAAAAGAATGATTTTCAATTTCTAGTTTAGATTAGAAGACAAATCCCGGCCGTCGAGTTCCGCCACACAATACACAATAGTCTCAAAATTTGAGTGATGCGCGAGGAACGTACACACAAAATTGAATTCGCAGAGAAGAACAACAAATATAAAGAAGACGCAATAATACTCTGATAAGTGTAAAATTAAATGATAAAACTTGATCGATTGCAATAGTAATAATAAATTTCACCATTTTCACTACAAAAAAATACTACTAATGTTATATGTGACAACTTGTGTCTCCCACTTCCACACAAAAAGTACTAGACGGATTTAAATACTACTTATACTTTATAACTATAAATATACTTTATAGAGGCCGTCGTGGCGCAGCGACACAAGGGTGTGACTGTACCGTGGGTTCGATCCCCACTCGAGGAAGTGAAATATTTATTTACGTTTATATTTCCATTTCTTCGCTCTGGTGTCATGGAATTTGTAATAATGTAGCTTATACATCAGAATAACACTAAGGCTATAATTTATGTACAGATTTTGTATATTTCACTGCAATATAACAATAAATGTCAGACAAAGTCGCATTTGGGTATTAAATAAACTGGTGTGAATTCATATGATAACAAAAAGACCCAAGTATCTGACAAAAAGTATATACGAGTTACTCGTATACACGATTGATATACATTGTTGCCCATTTTTTATATTTATTTACATTTATTCAGTCGAACAATTTTTTAAGTTTAATTTTTCTAAAAAAGACGCTATAGTTAAAGCTATATATTTGGCAAAACGGTACCGAAAATACAGGACAATTACAATGATATACAAAGACAGTAAAATCTAAGAGTTTACCATGGTGTACTAAGGCACCACATTCTATGAGAAATGTTCCACAATTATATCAGGATAAGATAGATATCTCATAGTATCAAGATGGCATAACCTATATAATCCACGAGAAACAGATATGCATCATTTTACCATGAGTTTACCATGATGGTTGAAGTTATCGTACCACAATCTACCATGACAACACAATCTTAAAAACATGTAGCACAATGTATAAAATCTTGATTTTCTATTGTATTCATTGTATTGATAATAATTGATGAATTGGTCAGTTCTGGATAATACAATTTATGAGACATCTAGCATGATTAATTTTAAATAAATTAATCTGTGCTGCCATTTGCAGCTAACTTCAAAGCGATCGTACGTCAGGACAGCATAATCTATAAGTAAGCTACAACAAAGCACCGGAGTAGCATAACCCATAACAAGAAGCTACTATAACACTTACGTGCAAGCGATGGTGCGGGGGCGGCGGCGGCGGCGGGTGCGCCATAGAGCGCGCAGGCGGTGCGGGGGGCGGTGGCGGCGCGCCTGGGGGAGGGGGCGGACACACGCCCGGCGGACGCAGCCCACGAGACGCTCTTAATGTGCCTGTTTATATTAACACTATTTATGAAATCTTATAAGCTGATGATCAAGGCCGTCATGGTGACTGGAAACGCGACAGTAGGTTCGATTCCTACTCGAGGGAATGAGTTATTTAATATTTCCTCGCTCTGACAACGAAACAAAGCGCGTCGTTGAGTTATACCACTCAACACGTAATTTGTTGAAAATTAATCTTCAACTGGAGAACGGAGTGGTGTTCTTAACATTAGGTTCCCTCTGCCTACTCTGATATATGCGAGATACAGCGTGAAGCTTAGGAACACCTGAAATATAATTGTTATCTATGGAATTTACAAGTTAAAAAGTAAATAATAGAAAAATTAAGACTTAAAAATAATAATTAGGATAGATAGATAGGATACAATGCAATCGTTTACCAAAATGTGATGCTGGATTTTTCGTTGCAACAGTTGGGTTTGTAAGAGGAGGAGGCCTAGAGCCCGGACCTGTACCACCCGGCGACGGTGGAGACACGGGTGGCGATCTGAAAATATATAAAAATTTAAAATATTTTTACTTTATATTTCAAGACTGTTTGTATTTTTAACTTAAATACACATTTGGAGTATACATAAATAGGAGTTAGACAAATTCCAATTAATATGAATATTCAAATCTTGTTTTCTAAATAGATATACAATAACCACGTTTTTTTAAGTCAAACTATTTAACACTTACCTAGGCATTCTCATACTTTGCGCTCTTGCGGCTAACTTTCCATTTGTAATGAGTTTCTTAGCGGGGGGCGAAGGCCTATCCGGCCTGTCTGGCGCTGGGGCCAGGGCCGGGGGCTTCGGAGCCAGGTTGGGCTTGCCGTGGCTCACTCGAGGTCGTTCAGACAAGTCTGATGTCGAGAGGGACGCTGCTGGCGTCGGCGTAGGAGGCGCCGATGACAACGATGTCATGGAACCTCCTTGAGGGTTGAATTAAAAACAAATGTAAAGTGTTATTCCAAACTTAGAAAACATTAATACTTTTTTCTAAAACGTATAAAATTTTGAACGTAGCTTAGCGTATTTAAACCCGTGCCTTTTGAAAACTGTTCAAGGACTATAAGTTTAAGTTTTATACCTTTTATAAAAAAGTTTAAAAATACAGTTGGATTGATAACCTTCTCCTTTTACAGAAGTCGGTTAATAAATATTTATACTATATAATTTAAACGTACCCAAGGAAGTTTGACTTCCAGAATGTAAAGTGCTCTTGTTTCGGTGTAGCGTAGTGGCGACATGGGGCGGTAAAGTTTGTTCGGACGATTGCTGTAGATTTGAAATCCTGTCCGATACGGAGCCCGTCATTAGAACGGAATCTGAAGAGCTCTGAAACAAGAAGGACGACTATTTTAAGTAATAAGAACATAAACGGCATACGACATCAACTTACATTTTTTATATACAATGTTTAAAAATTTCACACATTTCTATTTCGTTAAAAATGGCTAACTAAGAATAAATATCTCACAATGTTTAAACTTTAAGTACCTACATGATACATTTTAGCTATAAGAAAAATAAATAAAAGAAAATTAATAAAAGAAAACGCCATTATATATTTTAACTTGACTTAAATAATGCCAGAAGGAATCCACGTTATTTCTAATATATTTTTAGTCCAAATTGAGAATACCTAAGTATGACAATTCTCTCTTATCTAATAGCAAATACATACAATAGTATCATAGTAAAATTCATTCAATTCATCGAAGCGGAAGATACAACTGTAGTAACAGTGTGATTGTAAACAAAACTTTTATCAATCACCGACCGAGTGCGTAAGGTCAGACCGATGTCGCATCTACTGTGTTACAACACGGACCGGTTTTGAATGACTCATCTTAAACGTATGCCTATAGATATACAGTCATCAATGAATAAATGAAAAGCATAAAATGGTATATTTTTTCATATAGTTAACATCTGAGTCCGAAGAGCTGAGGATCGATTGTGGTGGCGAGAATTGGGGAAGGCCTATGTCCAGCAGTGGACAAAAGATGGCTGTTGATGATGATGATGATGATAGTTAACATTATATTAATTATGTCTGAATTTGTGTGCGTTATGGTTTGTGAATCTGACTCCCCGTTCTGGTTTGAGAAAGCGTAACGACGGGTTCCCCTGCCTAATAATATCAAGAAATAAAATTATAGAGTGACCTATGATTGGATTTTACCGAAAACACTTCTAAATGTTGACCTAATCTACGTATATCTATAGGATATCTAATAGGTAACTGATTCTTTATGTCAGCCCTTCAAGCACAACATTGTCCAACTTTTTAGACACCTTCCAAGCACTAATAGTACTTGAAAGATATTTAAAAAGTTACGTTATAAAAATATTTATTAGAAAATATCGATCAAAATTACAAAAAAAAAAGAAATATTGTAAATACTTAAAATCATCAATTTAACTCAATTCATCTTCAATACTTGTAATTATCAGTTTTTATTTACATTTCCTAGTGTTTGTTTTTTTAAATTTAACTTCGTACTAACTGCGTCTTACCATTAAACCAACTTCCAACGACCGAACCAATAATTATAACATACCACCATATAGGGACGTCAGACAACAAAGNTTGAGTCCCCCATTCTGGTTTGAGAATATCAAGAAATAAAATTATAGAGTGACCTGTGATTGGATTTTTCGAAAACACTTCTAAATGTTGACCTAATCTATGTACATCTATAGGATATCTAATAGTTAAATGATTCTTTATGTCAGCCCTTCAAGCACAACATTGTCCAACTTTTTAGACACCTTCCAAGCACTAATAGTACTTGAAAGGTATCTAAATAGTTACGTAATAATAATATTTATTAGAAAATATCAATCAAAATTACAACCAAAAAGAAATATTGTAAATACTTAAAATCATCAATTTAACTCAAATCATCTTCAATACTTATAATTACCAGTTTTTATTTACATTTCCTAGTGTTTGTTTTTTAAAATTTAACTTCGTACTAACTGCGTCTAACCATGAAACCAACCTCTAACGACCGAACCAATTATTATAACATATCACCATATAGGGACGTCAGACAACAAAGCCACGACGACCGAAGCCATAAACCGGAAAATACGTTCAACAAGATATTATTTACTTATGGGTTATTACTGCAAAACCATATTAAATTTTAATATGAATTTATTTAATATATTAAGAAACGAAGCCTTATAGGAAATATCGTGGTTTTGTGAATCAACGCAATTGACTTGACTCACTGATGACTCAAAAGATCACTTTACGATGCAAGACCTAAGGGCACTTGTCTTTTCTGTGGTCAGCGTTGGGTTGATTCATGAAGCTATAATACAAAGTAAGGAAACTTAGCTAACGCGATAACATAACGTTATACATGGAAACACAAAATATTACAAACAGGGAAATAATCTATTATTAATATAATATTAATTTTAAAAACGTTACATTGTGGTTATAAAAATTTTTAGTTCCTTGTAATTTAAATGTTGTTATGTCTATAGGGTATGAACCAAAGTTAAAATTTGAATATAGAACAATACAATTATTTATCAATCATAATCCACCTGTAAACCTGTACCTACCTTGAAACGAAATGGTTAAAATAACAAAAAACTTTATATAATAAAAGAAATGTTTCATTTATAATCAACATTAAAAAAAATAATTTCAAGTGTCCCCAAAATTACGGCAAATATTCTTAGAACTGAAATACATCTTCAAATATATCAAAAGGAAGACAGAAGGGGTTGCTAAAAGCCATTCCTGTCTTGGCAATGGCTATGAGTTCTGCAAGTTTGTTGGCAAGCCTTCAGTCATACAGCCGCCTTACGACGACTACTGGTCGAATGTTTTAATGAGGCACGCCTCGTTTTTATGTTATTTTGTTTGAACAACTTGTTTATTTTTTACCTTAGAGTGTGCTTAAGTGAAACCACTGACTGGTAGTGGAAGAGAAATCTGTCTTGTTGATTCATTTAAATATAACGAGGGCAAACGTTTTTGGTAATATACAAATATTCTAAATACAAACAATATCGAAGCACTCCTTTTCGCTTTAAAAAAATAGTGGTTTTTTTTTCTTGGTTAGGCTTAGAGCCATTAGCACCTGTTAATTGCTGTTAATACTAAATTAGGAAACTTTTATTTTCAAAAGAAAATTGTTAACAAAAATGTTACAAATCATTTCTTGGAGGTGGAAATCCTTGGGGTACACGAAGTATATTATAAATTGGGCATCCGAATAATTATAAAAGATAACAGAATTGAGACCTTAAGCAAAAATATTTATTTTTTATTATAAAAAAAATAATATTTCAAGGCAACATAACACTAATATCACAGATTCTTTCAATTATGAACTACACCTAGCTTAGCTTCCTTTTAAAGCAACGTAACAACAATAGAACATCTAGGCAATAAAAACCCATGTTATTAATATTCAATGCCATGACTGCGGCGTCTCATGACTAATCTATAGAGGAGACGAGTGACAAATTTAATATTGTCAAGTATACAGTGTACCTGGTATTAAGTAATCTCTAATATTATATGACTAATACCTAAGACGTATAGTAGAATATATAGATATAGTGAATGAATATGCCTAACCGGCAGTCGTAGGTTCATATCAAGTAAAGGTCTCGAAGAAATTAATAGAAAAGACAAAATCCTAATTATTTAGACATAAATCGACATTATCTCATCTCTCTTCTCAGCAGAACTGCCTTCCGAACCGGTGGTAGCTTTTTGTTCATATGTTCATTCGACGATTCAAAAGTGCTTATAATAGTCTATTTGAGTAAAGAATATTTTGAATTTGAATTGAATAGGAGAGATGACAGTACAGGTGTTTTAGTAATTATAGATACTCTGAAAATATAGTTTTAAAATTTTAGAACCACTTTCAACAGGCCCAAAAAAATTACCAGAGACAGACTCAGGAAAACATTGATTTTTTTTACTTCACGCTCTAACCTGCACATGGCAGGTTTGACAGTCAGAACCTATTGCTAAGACACTTCGTTCCCCACTTTCCCTCGAATTTTCAAGGCATTACGCCGCACTTTTGTCCTGGTACCAAAGCGAAGAAACGAAAATACATTCCATATAATAGGACCCACAATTGTCGCATTACAGTCACACGGACTCAGGCGAACAAATATACCAAAATTATAGTTTGACGCCAAATATATCAAGCCTTACAAACTAAAAAAATGTTCTTATTATAAAAAAATATACACTAATGTTTACAAAACACGATTACGATACACAATTATCACAATAGGAAGTTTCCACAAAAACAAGTGAGAATGAATTGTTAATGGCAGATAATAAAAGTGTTCTTGAGACAATCAATACATGGTGAAGTGATTTCATACGAACAAAGTACTTAATATCACTTCCGCGGTATAATTAATTACTATTAAGAGACAATTAAAAAATATATCATCATTTATGATACACACGTATCTACTGGTGAAATATGGGAAAATCTCAAAACCACGTAATGATTGTAAGTCCCATTTAATTTTGTTAAAAATATTTTCGCTAAGGTCTAGTTGAGCAAATTGAGAGGATTCATTTAGTCTAATTTGAACGAAAAGTGGAGTGAATTAGAGGAGATTGCAGGAATTGTGTTGCAAGGTAAAACATATCGTTTACGTAAATTAAGGGAAGAGCGTTGACTTTCTGAGAAAAAAGGTTTAAGGTACTGACAGGCACCATGTGGCAAGCGTTGACTCTTGAAAATAAGAAACCAGATACTATAGTTTTTTGTTTCATCCTGTATCCCGCACATAGTCCCTACTTTAAGCAGACGAACTTAGGAGTCTAGTTTTAAAACGTTCCGTCCCTATTAGAACAGTTCCGTTCTCCGTTTTCTGCTGAATTCTGGAGCCATTGCCTGTTGAGTGAATCAAACCCACAATCTGTCGCGCTTACGGTCTCACGCTTGTGCCTCTGTGCCCCGACTGACCTCTATAATCTTACACATTTAAATTCCAATGTATTATATTACCTAACGTTACAAGTATGAACTGCAAACAAAAATATTACTGTCTTCTGGTAAATATTTAGATCAAAAAGTAAAAAAATAGGTTGAGTGCACTACCCTAGTTAAAGATTTTTTTTTGCGACGTGAATTTTTGCTTACAATAAAAGCTTTATATGTGGAATATCGTATTTGATGGAATTCATTAAACAATGTTATCACTTACTCTTTTATGATAAAAATGCTCCATAGCCGTTGTATACAGAAGATGGAAAATTTAGAGAACAGTTCCGTAAAAAGAAGAAAAGAAGGAACACGCAGAACAAAAATTAAAAACTCACGCTTCTAATCCTCGATAACAATTGTAAAATAAAATAAAATATAATCACGAAAAATTCAGTTGCAAACATTAAGAACTGAGGTTGACTCGCTGATAATACGACGGCCATTTTATCTCTAAATTTTATATACCTACTTTATCTTTGATTGTGTATCTTTTTTATATGCTCATAAAATCTTGAAAAAAAAAATCTTATTAAAATTGAATACTGGCCTATATTTTAAGTCATTTAACAAATATTATTAAAGCAGAACCGACATCCTACAATCGTATTTCCATATGCCTCGTATATGGGGACGGGGTCAAACGGTCGCATCCTGAAAAGCAATCATCCAAATTGCTCCATTAAAAGATATGCGATCCCTATTATGCGACGGCAAAGCGCATTCACAATAAAAACTGACATTTTCTTTTAAAAGCATATTTAAAAAAAATTCAAGTATAAAATCTACTATTGTTATACTCTTTTTTTTATGTCTGGCAATATTTTTGTTATTTTTTAAAAAGTAACAGCACTGACTCACAATCGATAAGATAACTCGTTATCGTTAGTTAGTAGAGGCACATGAGATTGGGGTGTTAATATAACAATTAATTGTTTTGAATTTCAGACAATTTCATTAGGAATCACCAATAATATTTTTTTTAGGGTCACGCTGTCACATGCACAGGCACATAGCAAGACAGGCCTACCAACCTAGTGTTAATACACTCCGTTCCCCATTTTCCGCCGAATTCTGGTGGCATTGTATGTTGAGGGGTAGAACTGAACTGAAATCTGAATATTACTTAATATTTCCATTTTCTGTCCTCGAGTGGGAATCGAACGCCCAACCTATTGCGTTTACAGTCACTCTTTGTGGCCCTGTGCCACGACAGGTGAAATATATACACAAAAAAATTACAGATAAGAACTTAAGTTTCTTTATCGTTTCATAACTCTGCTTCACATGGCTGACATTGTAACGTAAAACAATAAGTTTTATTTGTTATATCGGTTTAGTACAACGTCTAGCCGACATTATTGATTATAATATGGCGTAGGTGCGATAACGCAGTTGAGATATTTATTTAAAGCATATTTTAATAAATAAATAATAAAAAAAATAATTCTAATTAAAAAAATATATAATAAATATCTTAAGCAAACAAAGAAACTCTAGGAGACTCCATTGATCTTTCTCATATTTTTTTTAAATTATAAGGACAGGAACACTGATACCACACGGTAGAGCTAAACGCTGCACTTTGTCAAATTAAACAAGGAACATAATACTCTGTTCGCCATATATATTGCCATATAGCAGTGTCGAATTACCCTTATTCAAATTTAATTAAATAAATAAAGTTATGAGAGTAGGCATAAGCATAAATATAAATTATAACACTACTTCTTCTTCTTAATACAGAGAAGTTGAAAAAAAAGAAAGTGAAAAATTACACGCGAAAGGAGTCTTTTTCTTTTAAAATGTAAGCAACGATACAGGACACCCGAGCCCGCGGGCGCTCTCCATAGAAGCCTTACATTCGCAATTTACGCTGGAGTAAAATACATACTCGTACATCACACATCACACATGTTATAAAGGTGGTTTTTAATGAGGAAAACAAAACTATTAAATATTTATTGCTTATGACGTCTAAAATAGATTAAAAAGTAGTCTTCAATATGGGAAACATTGAAAACCACCTTAATTTTAAAATACGGAATATTTTAAATGGCATATAGCAGGATTGGCGACTCATCATTCTGTCTTTTCCACCTGAATTCGAGATATACACGTGGAAAAATAAAGAAACTCGACCCTGGGGATATGTCTTACTAGAGCAACGAAATGAAAATAATACATTCCCAGAAAGGGAATCGAACCCACAATCATAGTTTACAGCGTTTTCAGACACCTCACTACAATCACTACGATAACCTTTAGATGAAACTCAAAGTTGAATAAGATTCAAATTCAAATAATTAAATAAATATTTTTTTATACAGTGTACAAATTATATTTTGAATTTTCCACTTCGTATTCATCACCGCGTTACCGTCTCTACCAGACCGTGGCAGATAATATTCACAGGTACCAGATATTCAGGAGATAATTGCGCGACTATCAACCCTGCGACCTCTGATGCAGCAGTCGGCACCAATTACACATAATTTGCCATAAATATTATTTGCCGTATAAAGATTTTAAAAGCTACTAAGCTACTTTTCCTACTATTTTAATATTTAAAAAAAAAATGTTTAAATGTTAATAATTGTTCACTTGAAGACGTCGTAACGAGACGATTGAGGGTTCAATCCCCACGTGATAGAAAGGATTATTATTTTCATTTCTTCGGTTTGTATTAAGGCCTGAAAGCCTAGCGTTGAGTTTCGCCACCCAACAAGCAATGCCTCGAAATATTTGGCGGAAAGCCTATTTTAAAAACCCTACCTTTGTGCTTTACTTTAAACTCTACTTTTGTGCTTTACAATAAACCCTATTATTTGTCGACTTATAAGTGATCAACTCGAAAATTATTTAACTACATTTTTCGTGAGAAAGGAACCCAAATTATGAGTAACATAAGACATTATTTTATTTAAAAGTCGTAGATAAAATTTATTACACGACCTGCACTGTGTTGATGATTCATTAAATAATGCAGTTTTATATATTATAACTATATTAGATATGGTTAGGTCACAATTATTTATTGTTCATATGACTAACACATTTATACCGCGACTGTTAACGCGATGGTGTGGTTTAAACCAAGAGAAATTAATAATTTTCTTTTCTCCCTGTGGTGGACAAAATGTTGTTTCAATAATTCGGCCGAAAGTAGGGAACGGAGTGTCTAGATTTTTCCCTTTCTTGCTCTTAGCCATACGAGAAAAAGCGTGAAGCTTCCCGCTAAAAGTAACATGATAGCCGAAACTTTCAAAAGGAAATCTTTTAAACGATAGTTAAGAATTCTAGCCAATAATAAGAAATGATCGATAATAACAAATCTATATGTAAAACAAACACCGAGTACGTGTGGAAGTTGCGAAAAGGATTGCACCGTCCGTCCGTACTCGTCGTCGGTGGCAAGGTGAACTATTCCGAATATAAAACGTATTACCAAATCGACCCCACCTACGGTCGCTATTTAGTATATCACCCGCCGCTGCTATTTTTACCTTTGCCAGAAACAGCGTGGGCAGCAGAAAATATACATACATTTTATTAAGAACAATGTTTTCTAATTATATTTCTTTGAGGTGGTTTGTTTAGTCGTATTAGTCGTTTAGGTTAAAATAGTTTTTTTGTTTACTTTAGACGCAAATAATCTTTGAGTTGGTAGTTTTTCTTTAATAAATTCTAATTTTAAGCTACTATTGTTTGGTTATTATTATGTTAGACAAGTAGAGTGTTTCTACTTTTAAGACCCCAAAACATAATTCAATTGACGCAACCAAACTTAATCACGTGCTGCGAGGAACGTGAAATAACTGCATTTTTAGATTCGATCAAAAATTGCGACAAGGTCGTATTTGACGAGGCTGTTGCTTTTTTTTTAAATGTTCAAATATAAATATTTCAATACGTAAAGTAAAACAACAAAGTAAATGTATTATTATGTTTAAATATAATATATTTCTTTTAATTTTACCAGTTAATTCTTCTTTCCTTGTTCCCATTTTAGATATAATTTTATCTATATATATAAAATCGAAAGGTCACTCACTCATCACGAAATCTCAGAAACTACAAGTGCTAGGAATCTCAAATTTTGCATAGGAGTTATTTATAGGACGTAGGTGCTCGCTAAGACGGGAATTTGCAATATTCGACTTCTAAGGGGTTGTTTTTGGGGTCGAAAGTTTGTATGAAACTTCGATACTACAAATGCTAGGAGTCTCAAATTTTGCATAGACGTCACTAGGACGTAGTCATGGAGACAGAAATTAATAATAACATAGTTCACGCGGGTGAAACCGCGAGCGGGCCGCTAGTATAGGTATAAAAGGAAGGAAATATTATGAAAATGTTATATCCTTATTATTATTTTAGCTTCACGCTGTATCCTGCACATAGAAAGCTAGGCAAAGGGAACTTGAGTGTATATATATATATATATAGTATTAAAGCACTTCCGTTCCCCACTTTCCGCTGAATTTTCGAGGGATTCCGTGTTGAGTGGCGGAACTCAAACTCATGAAAATGTTAAATATTTTATTTTCTCGTGTGGAAATCGAACTAACAACCTAACGCGTCCAGACGCACGCTTGTACCCCTGTGCAACGAATAATCTAATAACATCGCATAAAATATTCCTTCAAATACATTTTATGATTGGAGCTCTACACTTTTACTTTCAATTAAAAAATAAACCTACATATTATATTTTACTAGAACAGTCATGTCTACCTAGTTTACGTCTCCTTCGCGCCTAGCAACGGTATGTTTTAAACGCAGGTTCCCTTATTATCTTTCCACGAACAGAAAATCTAGCTAAGCATAATGAGTTAAGCGATTAGGACCTAATGGCCATTTAACGAAATCATTGAACACCTTTTTGCGTGAATCACGCGACATCATTTGTTAAAATTCAATGAATTGTAGAAGTTATTTAATAATAATTATTTAATTTAAAAAAAACCTACCTAAATAAAACATATCTATATCTATACGCAGTGTATTACCACTAGATTCCCTCTGCCTATCCTGTTGTGTGCGGGATACAGCGTGAAGCTGATTTAATTTTAATTTATATCTATCTATCTATCGCTGTCAAGCCTGAGATTCATCTTGAGATGCCGGTTTATAGATACGGGCCTTAGTTACTACCACCAGACCTAAGGGGGGTAAAGTTGCATGTAAAAACTAGTTCATTAACTAATAATGCCCAATCTTTTATACGATTTCGAACATTTTCTTATGATTAAGTGTAATTAATGTTGCTATTTTATTACACTAATTAAAGGATTTTTTTCGTAAAATATAACTTTCGGAGAATTGCCTTTAATCGGCTTACTTATCAACAGGTATAATAGTACGGTGGAGGCATGTATGCGGTGCCTGATTAACGGATAAGCCTCTATCGATAGTGCCGCGGACACGATGGCCTAGTAAGTTTTCTATTGAAATAAATGCTTGTCAAATTCATACGAATACTAATGTTATTAATGATAAATCTAGTCTAGTACATTTGTACATTTATCCTCTTAAATAATTTTTGGATTTATTTTTTATGATCTAAGATAAAGATATTTTAGTTTAAAAATGTATTTGCATAAAAGTATTCAACCAATGCTACACATTTCCATGCATTATTGGTTAGATTTTTCATAAATAAAATAACAAATCCGCTGTGCCTTCTTTTTAAAATAAAAAGATTAGCAAACAAAAACATGGTGATAACATATTAGAAATTACACAACTGTAAACATATATTAATAAATTTCACAACTAAACTAAGGGTTACAAGAAATGAATATTGACGCCAATGTTTCTTGTAATTTTGTAACTTGAATTGTTTACAGCACACAATTTCTCACAGCCTTATTTCCATGACACAAGAAGGATCATAATATTTATGTACTACACCATAGCTACGTTCACATACATAATATTTAAATAAATACAAATACCTTATAGCTAGAACTAACATCATAACTAGGTGGGTAAATATAGATTAAAAGTTTATTTATTTTTGCTTCATGATTTTCATGGTAGGTACGGTAGCCAGAGAGTACATAGTGTTACTGCACTTCATGCTCTGAACACAGTCTAATTTCCGAAATATTGCATGGTGAATTAGATGATGAGTTCTGTCTCAAGCTTACCAAAGCAAGAAAATAAAAATATTTAATTCCCACTGGAATTGGAAGTGAATGAAAATAAAAGGACAGAGGCTGTGACACGACAGCCCCAATTATAAAGAAAAGAGTGAAGCATATTAAAACAAAAATCTTATGTTACTTACACTCACCAAAGGCATGTGTTTTGGTACCGGAGGTTCAGGAGGCGGGCCTCTCGCTTTAGCTTCACTGGGTTGCCGTCTTATCATCGGCCTTGCTGGTGGTGGTTCTCTGGGCGCCTCCCTTGGAGACACTCTAGGTGACTCGCTGGGGCTCTCTCTGGCTGCTAGCACTTTAGAAATTGCAGCTGCAATATTTCCATCTGTTCTAGGCTGTCTGATTTTTTCAGGGGAGGTTTGTATTGGCAGTCTTGGTACATGTTGAGGTAATTGACCATTTGGTGTAGTACCTGTAATAATTAGAAGAATTTAATGACAAGTATGAAATTGTGTGTAGATTCTACTAAAAGTTAAATATTTTAAGCAAAATCTCAGCAAATTACAAATTCATTTACTAATTTCGATTAATTATATAAACTTCCACCTAAATTACAGTTTTTGTGGCAAAGAAGGACATCAGATGATTGGTTGTGAGTTCAATTCCTGCTCAAGGAAAGGAATTATTTTCATTTCTGATTTGGGTGGATACTGAAGAATGAAGTGACTTAAATTTGTGTCTATACATGATGAACCATATAAAGTATGAAGCTGAAAGAAGACTTTGACCATTAATCAAAAATTATCCAAATTGTGTTATAATTCAAATATATTGTTATACTAGTAAATAACATCCAGTTTCTTCAAAATTTATACAAAAAGAATCTTATACAAATATAAATAATTCAAAAACTTTGATATCATTAGATAAAAACTAATATATAGATAAAGATAAGTAAATATTTTATCATTAATATTTTTTTATATATAATTGTCAATATTTTTTTTCAAACTGTAAACTATATTTTCAGATTAGTAGTTGTCTCAAAAACAAAGGGGACGGAGAGGGATAACCAAGTAACTTGACAGCCTAAATTCCCACTGTCTACTCTGCTTTATGTGGGATACAGCATTAAGACAAAAAAATATTTATTTTACCAGCTAATTTTCCAGTAGGCCTTAATTTAGGCATGCCTCCAGCAAATAGGCCTCCTAACCCTGGCATTGCACCACCTCCATTTGGCACAGGAGTAGCAGTTTTTACTCCATTTCCTACTGGAGAACCACTGTTTGGCACATTAGATACCTTTCCTGGTATATATGGTCCACTTTTGTCCACTGTAGTGGTCTTTTTTAATTTTGCTCCTTGTCTAATGGAGCTTAATAAAGCATTACGATTGTCTGATGAACCACCTTTCGAATTACCGAACACAGGCGGAGGTGGTGGGCCAGGAGGTGGTGGAGGTCCAGGAGGCGGTGGAGGTCTCGGTGCCATGGTTGAACACTAAATAAAGTTATTATATACTATACGCCATAGAAACCGAGAACACTAAACTATTTACTTGTGTACACTCGCTGTCCTCACAACACGAATGCACGGTGATACTGACGCGTGATAATAACATTCAATCGTCGATACGTCATTCCACACAGACCCATGCTAATTTACATAAAATACTAAGAGCCTTGCCCTAAAAGATTAATCATTATAGGAAATACGTAGGCACGAGAAACTGTTTTTAACTGGTATCACCTCATTTTCGATAACTACTTTCGATAAAAACACCATTTGTCATGGTGAATACTATATTTTCTAATCTTAAAGTAAATATTACTAGCTTTACAATATCTTAATATAAATCGGTCTCGTAACTAAGACTTTGAATGAATAAAATTCATCAAATTCACAAATTGCAATATGGCCGAATACAGCTGTCAATGTTAATGTTGCCTTAGTAGAAAAATTTGAAATTGTTAGTAGATTTTAATATTACTAATTTACAGTTTCATTTATTTTATAGTAACCATACTAGGATCTAGGAAGCTATGTTGCGAAAAGATTTGCAAAAATTTAGCAATATTATCTGTTATATCCGCACGCGTTCGAATAGGTTAGTCAAAGTGCAATCTGTGCGCGTGAATTTCACGTTTTTCTTCCTCCCCTCTTACTATTTGTCGATTTCTGATGGCATTATGATGATGGCATGTGTTGAATGACGGAACTTAACCGCGCTTCGCTTCGACAACAGGCTGAAGAAATAAAAATATTATTTTTTTATTTAATTTATTATTTATTATGGAGAAAGTGTTTTAATATTAAGATCCCTCTGCCTACCCTGCTGTGTGCGGGATACAACGTCAAGCTGAAGCTGATAATTTATATTTTCTACAAGAAATTTAAAAGTTGTAACTATATTTATGTAATGATGTTTTATGAAGAACACTTTATATTTATTAAAATGAAATAATCCATCTCTAACAATTATTATAGTTATAAATTAATAAAAAATTAATAAGTCATTACTTCAAATAAAAAATATTATAATATTAATGTAAGGTGCTGGCAGTTGCAGATGCTGTATCATTGGCATGCATAGAAGTATATTTCAAAAGATTAGAATCATAACTAGCTTCACTTCCACCCTGTGCAAAAAGAGCAGCTCTCAAAGCGGCTTCACGTTCGGCTTCATCTCTCTCTTCACTCATTTTTATTTCTCTTTCAATGTCTAATTCTTCTTTTTCCTGAGCTAATTTATTTTTAAATTCCATATTTTCCCTGTATTTAACTAAGCGCGCCGATAAATATTTGATAGGATCTGCAGGTTGATACAAGATTACATCAGCAATACATTCTCGCAACGCTTTTCCAACAGTTACTTTTATATACTTAAAATCTTCTGTGACGGGAACATCACCCGGGCATGGTTCAAATATATCTAGGTGGCTCCGAATGCGTACAAGGTTACCTAAACCATCATTTTCATATTCACTAGTTGAATCACTTTCACGATAGATATGTTTTCCTTCGTCGTTAATATAGTAGCGACCATAATTATCATAATAATAAATGACACCATCTATTTCTTCTTTTGTTTTTAAAAGAACGCCAGAACTATCCATCATGAACTCACTGGCGGTTTTATGAGCCTTGTAAATTCTTTGACGTGTCTTTGTATCTAAAAAGTATCTTCCACATTCGTCATAAAAATATACATGTCCTTCATCATCAGTTAAAGGAACTAAGACGTTTAGCTCATTTGGTTGATATAGAATATTATCTTCTGGAATCTTGTAAATCTTTCGACTATATTCATCTACATAAAATGTGCCCAATTCATCACTATATTCTTCTTTTATATCTGCTGCACTAAGAATGGAAATTATAGATTTGTGGCTACGCTCACCATAGAGAGCTATATCCCAAATACAACAAAGTTCTGTTACTAAGCGCTCACGTTCCTCATGTGGTAAAGCGTGATTAAATATACGTAGTTGATAAAAATCTTCACATATGCACATCTCATCTTTATCTAGTTGTTCTAATTGTATATCGGCCGATTCTTGTAAGTTTTTCAACGTAGTTTTTAAATTTTCTAAAGCCGTAAGTCTGTTTTCCAAAAAGTCCTTTTTCCGTCGCAAAGCTGCCAAAGCTGCTGAAGTTGGTTCATGTTCTAATCTAGAAATTCGATCTTCTAAGATATTTATTTTTTCTACAATTTTACTTATTTCCAAATTATGAACCGCAGTACATCTGATCATTGTGCTCAATTCTCTACCCTCTTTTTTTAAGTTTTCCAACAATGCTAAAGCTGAAGGAGTTTTAGAAGTTTGTAAATCTTCAACTATTTGTTGCAATGTCTTGGTTAAATCACCAGTTAAACGAGGAATGTTTACTGTTATATATTTGGTTAAATACATTGAAAGTTCATCGTAAATTTTATCAATCCAATGCAATAGTTCCTCAGTAGAATTTTTTAACTTTATTTTAAATACATCATTACTGTCATAGTTTCTAAAACATTTTAATTTTTCTAAGAGTACCTGTGTAACTTCCTTATGCATTTCTTCAACGATTTCAATATCAGCAATAACGTTCATTTGATTTTCATTTGGTAGAGATTTCCCATGACTGGCCATATATTTCTGATAATAATTTAAGCGATTCGATATAGCGTCGATAGTAAAACTAATAGCTTGAAAAATGTCTTCCCTTGCAATATCATTCATAGTTTTAGAAAATTGTTCTACCTCTTTGATTGCATGAAGCCAATTTAAATGGAAGTCAACTATTACGTTCATTATTTCAGGTTTGGATTCTTCTTGAAGTGCTGACCGTAATGAGCACATCGTGTTAAAAATGTTGTCTGAATAATCATTTTTTGTAAAAAAAATTACTGGAGTTTCGTAAAAATGTTTAACCTCTTGCGTAATATCAAAAAGAAAACTAATAATTACTTCTTTATTTATTGTTACTTTCTCTGATTCCTTATCCATTTTAAACATTGTTTTGCAATATTGAAATTGAACTAATTTTAGAAATAACTATACATTGTTTTGTTATGTCATATTTTTTTCTCTAATTTAATAATTTGTCATTTAAAAAGTTCCAGTACTTTTATATAAAATAAAACCGACTTTTGGTAGAATTTTTATACTGTATTGGTAGAAAAAGGATTTTATATAATTTTTGAAAACGGTAACCCTGTACGCGTCTACGATTTGTTTCCGAAAAGGTCGTCGATGACTTTGCGATTATACAAAATTACAAAGAAAGTGTAGCTGTTGTTGTGTCATTTTAATACACACTTTTTAAATAGTTAACATATACAGTATGGCCGGTGCAATGTTATTTGAGAGGTCACGAGTTTCATCGTCAAACAGAGACGAAGACGTCCGCATGACTGACAAAATGGTTAGCACTGGAGAGCTCCCCGAAGATGACGAGGAAAATATCCGAGCCAAAGAGCAAGGAATATTAAACCTCGGCGAAAAGTACAAGAAAGAAGGTAAAGCTAAAGAACTTGCTGAATTAATAAAAGCAACCAGACCGTTCCTTAGTCTGATAAGTAAGGCTAAGGCTGCGAAATTGGTCCGTTCCCTCGTAGACTTCTTCTTGGATTTGGAAGCTGGCATTGGAATTGAAGTTCAGCTGTGCAAAGAATGTATAGAATGGGCCAAAGAAGAGAGGCGCACGTTCTTAAGACAGTCTCTCGAGGCAAGACTCATCGCGCTCTACTTCGACACCGGTATGTACACAGAGGCCTTAGATTTAGCCACCGCACTGCTGAAAGAGTTAAAGAAGTTAGATGATAAAAATTTATTAGTTGAAGTACTGCTTTTAGAGAGTAAAACTTATCATGCACTTAGTAATTTACCGAAGGCCCGTGCATCGTTGACGTCAGCAAGAACTACAGCGAATGCTATCTACTGTCCTCCAAAAATGCAAGCGGCTCTCGATTTGCAGTCTGGCATCCTGCACGCTGCAGATGAGAGAGATTTCAAAACGGCTTATTCTTACTTTTATGAGGCCTTTGAGGGTTATGATGGGGCAGACAGTCCTAAAGCTCTCACTGCACTTAAATATATGTTGTTGTCTAAAATAATGCTTAATCAAGCTGAGGAAGTAGGTACAGTGTGTAGTAGTAAAGCAGCTCTCAAATATGCAGGCAAAGAATTGGAAGCAATGAGAGCTGTAGCAACTGCATCACACAAAAGGTCCCTGGCCGATTTTCAGGCAGCATTAAAAACTTTTAAACCTGAGCTCGAAGAAGATGCAGTGGTCAGAGCTCATTTGGGAGCATTATATGACACTATGTTGGAACAAAACTTATGTCGTATTGTAGAGCCTTATATGCGTGTTCAAGTAGACCATGTAGCTAAATGTATCCGTCTGCCAGTTGTTCAAGTTGAGAAAAAGCTATCACAAATGATTCTTGATAAGAAGCTCAATGGAATCCTAGACCAGGGTGAAGGTGTATTGATTGTCTTTGATGAATCCCCTCTCGAAAAGACCTATGAGACAGTTCTAGAAACCATCCATCATATGAGCAAAGTTGTTGATACCCTCTATCAGAAAGCTAAGAAACTTTCATAGGCCCCTGTAAATTTGTTGTAGCATTAAACATAAAATATATATCAGATAACCGTAAAGTTTCAGTTCAAATAATGTAAATTAATGCTATTTTTTATGCTAAATTCCTTTAACATAATTTTCTAAAGCTAAACAAGTTGACACTACTATAGACTAATAACAGAGAAAATATATACATTTTTCCTTTTATTGTATTGTATTAAATCTTAAAATGTTAATCAGTTAATATACTAATTTCATTTTAATGTTCTTTTTTAACTTAAGCTAGTGAAAAATTGTAATATTCTGTTTTTTTTTTGAGAATAAAAGGTGTTCTCCAAATATTGTTGTTTACTTTGTTTAACATTTTCAAAGTGTTATTTGTGGTAAAAGAATAGAAATATATTGAAGAAAACATATATTATTTGAATGTACTATGATTTGAACCCATACTTCTTTGATTGGATTGTTTATTATTTGACATTCAAAAAATGAAGCTTGTAACTCCTTATTTTGAACAAAAATATTTAAATTTTGAATTTTTTAAAGGTTTCAGTTGTCCTACATGCAATTTTTATGTTTTCTTAAAATATTATTGTTTACTTTGGCCCTCATTATATTTGCAAGTCATTTTATTTTAGGTGTTGGCACATGTGTTGCATCCTATTCAAATGTCTGAATCATCAGTACATTGCACTTGAAACATTATGACCTTAATCTTAATTTCTAAAAACTAGGATTTCTCTCCTTCTACATAGATTTGTCTTTAAATGGATTGAATTAGTTACTGCAAAATAATCATATTTTTTAAATAATATTTATTTTACAATCAAAAATGATAGAATACTATAAGAAAAAATATGATAAATAAAAAACATTTGTCTATTCAATTAAATTTATTTTATTTAAATAAAACTATATTATATACAAAATTAAACATTGAATATTGACTTGATACATATGGTACTGTAAAATATCAATAAAATATATTTAACTAAACATTACTTTCTCTTCTATAAGGCACATTTTGAGCAATATTTAATGAGAGTCTAAGTTCATTTTACATATCTAAGTTAAAAATATATAAAAACTGGCTTAGTGTGAGTCGGACTGACACACTAAGGTTTCCATACCATTAGCTATTAAAAAAAGCAAAAAAATTAAATATCTGTTGTGTGAGAGTCCCCTTAAGCATTTATTTTATTGTTTTTTTTTAAATATTTGTTATTACAGCAGCATGCATTTCTGTAATACATCATCTGTAAATATTTCAACTATCTAACAATCATGCATAGTTCACGAGATACAGCTTGGTGACAGATGAACGCACAGACAAGGCCACCTTCCCTTCCACCCTTTAAGCACACTTTGTTGATTTTAATAGACATAATAATTTTGTGCTACTCTACATATACACAAAACCATCTTTTCTTTATACATTCAATTATCAGGATTTTCGATTATCCAAATGACTAACGACAACAATTCGTCCGGTTAATCGAGGTTCTATTATTGTACATCGCTTTAAAATATTCCTTCAACATACTTCATGTTATTGTGCAGTCGTACCTAGTCTTTTTAAAAATAGTATTCAGGAGGTAGTAGATTATAGGACGTTTTGATCTATCAAAATTCTATATTGGTAAGATTGTACTACATTTTGCTCCTAGACCATCATATTTAATCTCAATGGCCTATTTTAAATAACTATATTTTAAAACATATTTACACTTGTTTATCTCATAACAATACAGTCGACGAATTGTGACTGTGCTGAAGTTAAGTTTTGTGTTTTTGAGAAAATAAGAAAAAGAGTAAGAAAAATTCTAAAAATAAATCTGAGCAGACGTCATGCGGTAACTTCATGGAAGCCACGACTCGTCAACCGTATTGTGTATCTAAACATTATTTCGTTTATTGAACTCTTCTGTATCATGAGGCACATCCCACCTCGGGTTCCAGAAGCCTTCGGGTGTTTTAGGCCTCACGGGGTTGGAGCGACCACGGTGTTTTGAACATTCTTCTATTTTCTTGGCTAGCATCTCTGGGTTGTCTTTATAGAGGTCTGTCAGGAACTGTTGGTTTAATAATTATTATTAATAAAGAAAAGAAATCGATTATTAATACTAAAACAGTTAATGTAAACATTATATGTTATTTTTTAAAAAAAAAATACTGAATATTTCTATATTACAATTACATTGAGAATTTTGTAATTATTTAATACTATTATTTCCGTTTTATTATTTTTTTTGCTTCACAATGTATCCCCATATAGAACGATAGGCAGAATGAACCTAGTGACTCAATTTAAGAAAAGAAACATAGTAACAATTTGTAATTATATGACATTGTTGTAAACAGTGGCCAAGTGCAAGTCAAAGTCTCTTATGATAGATTTTTTTAGTACCAAATATACTTTACAAATGGCGTTTTATTTTAAAACGATAATTTTATTATTTATTTTGTTTAAAAAATAACTTTTTCATTTTTGGGAATTATTTTTTTTCCGAATTCCACCCTGTATAAAAAAAATTTTTTGGCAGCAAAAATTACTCTATTTTTCATATTGTTAGTTAGTATAAATGATTTTTTTTATTTAATAGTGTTCATTGAGATGTTCAGCATTTTCAACAGCTTTAGTAACGTAAATACAAACTTACTGGTATACAGTCGTCACAACACCACCCGGGCAAAGCTTTTTTTTCCGCTTTTCTCCGAACTGCCATTTCTTTATACTGCGGCCCTATGTCAGCTCTAATTCTATAATTTATAAAAATTACATGTATTTCTTTAAAATTGCACGAAGGATACAGAAAAATAAAAAGTAATATAAATTAAATTGCATAAAATCTTTTATATTCAAAATATCTAGTCACCTTAAATTAAATCGTGATTTTGATTCTGCCAGTATGCAATATAATATAATAATTAAGTTGGTGTAATAAAGTGTATATAAAGTTAAATAAATAAATATTATTAAATAAATTAAATAAATAAATACTAATAATAAAGTTAAATAAATAAATATTATTTAAATATTAAGACAGAATATTTTCTATAAACCTTTTAATATTATCATTTGCTTTGACAACACCCTCCTTTTGCAGTATTGACATACTAGATTCCATTTCTTGTGAATTTATTATATTGAGGTTTTCTGCTAGTGGATGTTTGGTGGGGCTGAAACAACAAAAGAAAATTAAAAAATATTATTTCTTATTTAAAAACGAATTCATTATTATCTAAATAATGAATGTTGAAGATAGGCTAGTTTGAACGGATCCACTCCATAGCGTGTTGAGGCGAAACTCTCGCACTTTGTTTCATCATTGCGCTACATCGGAAATATGTCGAATATGATAAAAAAAAAGGTCAAAAAAATGGGCGCCACGTAAAATGAACATAGCCGTAGTACTTAGTAATAAAAGGACATTCCAAAATAATATCCTATCCTATATCTTATAAAACAAAGTCGCTTTTCGTGTCTGTCTGTTGTTTCTAACTCTTCTTCTTCTAAA
>JAKRZM010000543.1:481250-504149 GCA_036379175.1 Heliconius cydno galanthus
TCATCACGAAATCTCAGAAACTACATGTGCTAGGAATCTGAAATTTTGCATAGGAGTTATTTATAAGACTCGCTAAGACGGAAATTTGCAATATTCTCAGGGGTTGTTGTTGGTTGTTATAACTTCTCAGGGGTTGTTTTTGGGCTGAAAGTTTGTATGAAACTTCGTTACTACAAATTCTATGGGTATCAAATTTTGCATGGTCGTCATTTATAGGACGTAGGTACTCATGGAGACAGAAATTAATAATAACGTAGTTCACGCAGGCGAAGCCGCGGGCGGGCCGCTAGTAAATAAATAATAATAAAAACACAATGAAGCAATTACTCCTCATAATAAAAGTAACTTATAGCCTTGCACCACCCTGATAAAGTACCTACTTACTTAACATTGCCGTTAGTGTGTAAAGTTTCTCTATATATTAGCGACTTCGCCCTGTGGCCGGAAATAACTAAAGAGTTGTTTTAATTATTTCTATTTTTCCACACATAAAATATTTTAAGCATCCTGGGTGACTCTGATTGTCAGGTCCAGTGGTGGTACAGGTTATAACTCATATTGAAACAAATAACGTAATGTAATATTATAGCCCTTCTGCACTATAAAGATTGTCAAAACCTTTCATATTTTTTCAATTCAATCCAGTAGTTCCTGAGATTAGGTTGGTCAACCAAACTTTATAGTATGATAGAAGTTATAAATTTGTTAATATAGAAATATATCTAGATATAAATAAAAAAACACTCACATAGTTTGGAATACAGGACCACTTGTAGGTGATGGTTGTATTGTATCATCTGTATCTAATATTTCACTCTTTAAGTTTTGCTGCAAATAATTAATATGATTTTAGTTAATTATTATTTTTCTAACTATATATATATTCACCAACTATATTACTTTATGTATGTCCATCTATTTCTTCATCATTTGTGGACCAAATTGTTTTATATATCTCATAGGTTGATAGGATCTCATAATGCAATTTCATGAAAAACGGAAGCCCACAAATTTTATAGGCACATACTATACTATATGTTTCATATAAGATCTTACAATAATAATTATATATTTGCCTCTGTTGTCATAAGCTGATAACAATACTCATACGAATGGTGATGATGATGACGATAATAGAATAAACTATACCAATAACAATAACTCCTCAACAATTTGGACATCATCTTTTAAATATTATAGAGATTTATAGAAGGATAGTTTTAGTGTTGGCTTGTGGACGTGAGATCACATGTTCCACACATGTGACTAAGACTATGTTTTATTACATATATACAACAAAATTACATAAACCTGAAAATTATCTTCCATACAATTTCTTTCTAACATTTCTGGGGAGCATGTAAGATCTACAATATTTGATGTTTTCACTTTGACCAAATTCAATCTTGCCTGTTTCAATCTGCTCGAAGGTTTATTTCTGTTTGGTGTGGGAAATGATAGCTTGATGTTTTTGTTTTCTGGTGTTGGCCTAAAAAGATGTTGTTTACTTTAGTAATTTTTAATGTTATATACATTGAATATTTCTACTCATTTTGCATTCAAAATTATAGTTATTGAATTTTAGACTAAATTCTCAGAAATTGGCATAAACCTAGTGTTAATTAATATAAAATTTTTCATTCTTTTGAGTGGGAATCGAACCCACAAGTCCAAGCACCAGTGACATGCTTTATTGGGCCACTATTGCTACAAGATGTGTAGCTATGGGTGTTCCGGTTTAATGGAGAAAAAACTACATAAACATTCAAATTTGGGCAGAAAGTTAAATGCCCGTCTTGTATATAAGCTGCATACAATGTTAAGCTAAATAAATTAAATTCAATGTAGATCTTACCAAGACTCAGGACATTTCTTTTTATCTTTCAAACTTAAGGAATGTGTGTTAGTTTTCTTTTTAGTAAATATTATTGGACTCTTTCTACCCAATGGAGTTGTTTCAATTTCTGATATAGATTCATCTTTATTCTCTATAATGTCTTTGGAGCTTTCAAAATTTACTTGTGGTTCTAATTTTTCCTTTTTTATACTCCTTTTAGGCGATTGTTTATTCAAAATGTTATAGATTGTGTCTAAAATCTTAAAGTCTTGTGTTTCATTTAACTTATCAAGAGCTGAAACTGAAATTAACAATTTGTAAGCATATTCTCATTTATCAATTGTATAAGAACATATAAATAATTTTTACTCCACCCTCTTTCCTTTAATCTTCTCATCTTTTTTATATTAATTTTTATGGAATGGTTGATGGTTGTATGGAAGAGATCTCCTGTGGCATTAAGGCCACTTTTACACCAAAGTTGTATTTCTTATTATTATGTTTATAAGATGTATAATTTTGTTGGTGTAATAAACCAATAAATAAAATAAATAAATATGTATGTAAATAGACCATTGTGGTACAGCATCTGAATATGCAATACTTGTGGGTTCTAGTCCACAATGAATTATTTTTATTTATTTCTTGGTAAGTGTGGCATCAAGCACCTCTTAAAGAGCAAAGTTTCAAAAATTGGGCAGTCCACAACACAACTGAATAAATGAGTAAAATACAGCATGACACTGAAATTAAAATGTATATAAACAATAGTCTTTTAAGTTTGGTTAAACCTTAACCTTACCAATGGATTTAAATAAATTTTCCTTGTTGATTACCTCCTTTTTTAAATTTTCACAATTATTACAAATGTACCTGTAATATACATTAATAAAGTAATTTATGGTAAAGTTTAAGTAAATTATGAGAATACAGAAGAGTGTAAAATTAAATATTCACCCATTTTGCTCTTTTTGTGATAAGAAAGTTCTATAATTTTCATTTTCTACATGTAACTCTTCAAAATCACTAACTAGATCTGAAACATAAATCATAAATTATTCACATAATTTAGTTGAATTTAAAATAACGAGTAACTAATGAGAGAAGAAATCACCTTTAAATTTTGATATAGTCTGTTGAAGTGTCGATTCCACTGCTACAATTTTAGTTATGGGGAAAGATTTTGGATCTTTAAAAAGTAACCAATTATTTTCATTTGTAAGGCTCATCTTAGATTGTTTTATTATCAGTTCATCACTTTTAAAATTCACACTGCATCCCGCATACAACAGAACAGACAGAGGGAAGCAAGTGTTAAGATACTCCGTTCTCAATTAAAATTCTTCTTAATTAGTAACATAATATATTACTAATTTAAATTCAGTTCGATACTTTATTTATTTAATAAGACTTTCAGCAAGTGTTAAGCGCGCCACTATACAATAAACAAACGTGATACGAAATCACAGAATACATTTACGAAATACGTACCGTTGACGTTTGATCTTTATTTTTAACAACTGTCAATGTCATTTAGATTTTAACCTTGTATTCTAATATCACAAGAATTAACAATGTTTTCAATGATATTCTTATATATGAAAATTTCTTTATTTTTTTCATATTTTACTATTTACATTTCATTTCATTATTTTTAAATTTATTAAATATTTATCTGTGGTTATATTGTCAACTTTGATTTGGCCACTATAAATATTCTGTGACAATTAGGCAAAGAACGAAACGTATATGCCAAAAATTATTTTCTGTTTAATAATCAAAGAACTCTATGTATGACTACCTATATATTTTCCACATTACACTTTCTTATTTCTAGTTACTTTATATCAGGCAAGTAGTTTTTATAAGTAATTGTTAAAATTAGAGCAATCTAAAATCGTAAGTCCTTTCCCTATGGCCTTTGCCTGATGCTTATAAAGAAAAAAATATATATACTGTATGTCTTTTATGAAGACTATTTACTAAAACTATTAATTAAGAAATTATTTAAAAATTGCATACAATAAATTTTAAGTATTTTAAGACTATTTTATTTTCACAAAGAATTTTTCAAGATTTACTACCATAGTGAGATGTATAATTTAAAGCTTTTGCCTTTTTATAGGGCTCTTAAAGAAAATATTAGATATTTTATATTTAAAAAGATTGTCTTGTGCTGAAAACGTAAACCAAATTAAAGTATTATACATTTTTAGTATTAGAAATTGGCAAAAATCGATATTTATTATGAATGAAAATGTTATTATCTTACAGCTCTTGAAAGGTCGTAAATATGGAAACCGACGACGATACATTTATTGTAATTATTGGAGATGAAGATGAGAATTCATCGTTTGTCGCGCCAATTCAAATAAAACAAGAAATAAATGATGAAGAGGATTTGAAGGAGAATTCTGTTTGTAAAGAAATTGAAGAATTTACTATACCTATAAAAAAAGAGCCTTGTGATTATTATGAAAGATGTGACGATGAGAATAATTACAGCTACTTAGATATAGACAAATTAGAAGATTTTTGTGATGATGATCAAGAATATGTACCAGATATTCTAGAAGATTCATTGTGTCAACTTAGTTACAGTAGTTCAGATGAAAATAGTAACATTATAAAAATAAGAAAAGACAAACAAAGAACCAAAATGCTTAAACCATCGGATAGAAAATCTTATGTTAAAGAATTGATGAGGCTATTCCCTGAATTGAGGGAGGATAAAAAGTTGCTAATAAGTTGCTTAGTAGAAATTATGAAGACTAGACAGCCCCCAAATCCTCCACAAGACTATTATGTTATGAATGGAATTATGCTTGAGTATGAAAATATTTCAGTATAGCTTTGTTTTGAATATATAAGATTCTGGTTTGATTCATAGTAAATGAAACCTATTTTAAAAACACAGCATTCTTTTAAAAAATAAAGATCAGCGTCATGCCGTATCCCGTACACAGCAGGGTAGGCAGAGGGAACCTAGTGTTAAGGCACTCCATTCCCCACTTTCTGCCGAATTCTGCAGGCATTGCGTGTTGAGTGGCAGAACTCAACGCCGCACTTTGCCTCAACACTAGAGAAGAAATGGAAATATAAACGTAAATAAATATTTCACTTCCTCGAGTGGGGATTGAAACCACAACCGTCGCGTTACGGTCACACCCTTGTGCCGCTAAGCCACGACGGCCTCGACGGCCTCGACGGCCTCGACGGCTTTTTTTTACACCCAGTTTAAATTTCAGAAATCAACCAGTATTGTTTCAAAGTTAGGAAATGGAAATAATTTATTCCCATGAGAGTAAATTGATCCCATAAATATTGTATTTATGGTCTGATGCTGTGCTGATGTACCTTAACATCTTTACTTTGTCTTTCATTTTTTGCAGGTGTGTATATTGTGGTTGGCAGTCAAAGTCAATACCAGCATCTGGCCGCCATTTCCAAGAAAAACATGGCGAAAGATATTTGTTTTGCTATGCTTGTGGAGTCAACTTTAGAAGGTTTTTCATTTATTAAATAAATTACTTAAATGTAAAATAATTTGCTAATTTAAAAATTATAGAATCAACATATACCAAAATTACTATAATTTTAAATCAACATATAAATTTAATAACAGATTATCTCAATACAACAATTCATTTTACTATTAGTATTAATATATATATTTCAGTACAACAAACTTGTATAAGCATGAAAAACGTTGCTCTGCCCCCAACATCAAAATAGTACTGAAGGCTCGGGCACTCTCACTGGGAAAGAAGGGTCGATCTAGACCATTTATACCAAAAATAATTGACAAAGTTCCCAAAAGGTAAATAACACTCAAGAAATAATTAATTTCCAGAATCTTTGCAAAGTGAATATAAATGGATACAAATTCAAAATATAAATTCTAATTTCAATGTCCCTTTCTTTTCTAAATATAACAAACAAGTTCTAAATTCAAAGTACAATCTGCCCCCAGATTCAACTGCGCCCTGTGTTCCGCGTCGTTCAGCAGCAAGTACACACTGCAGGCGCACGAGCACCTGCACCGCGGGGAGCGCCCGCACCGCTGCAGCCACTGCAACGCCGCCTACACCTCAAACACTGCGTTGATTGTTAGTATTTTAATTGGATGTTTTAATTAGTTTTAGGGTTCCGTATTCTATACTTCGAAAATCATTTAATGGCTCATTTCATTTTCTGTTTGACATTTTTTTTAAAAGATTATGAAAGAACTGGCATCTCTAAGCTGAAATTAATAAGAAATATTTGGGGAACCCTTTGAGACGCATAAAGAAAACATCCAAATTATATGTGTATTATGGAAACTTATACACATTGTAAACTTTTATAACTTGTACCTTTAACAAAGCTCGACTCGCATTTTTTTACATACATGTGTACTATTATCTATATACTTTTAAGTTTTAACCTATCTATGTATCACTCAATGGATAAGTCAATCAACCAATCAGTTATTCAATAAATTTTCTATAAATATTGTAGCGACACAAAAAGAAGCACAGTGAGCAACAGTACATTTGTGATCACTGTCAACGCAGCTTTAAACTGAAGCCCGCTCTCATTACACACATGGATACCCATAGACGTAAGACGTGTTTTTTTCTTAGGGTTAATGTAAAAATGTGATTCTCTAAGACCGTCGTTGCGCACTGGCACAGCGTGTGTGCAAACATGAGGGTTACGGATTCGATTTTCACTAGGGGTATGAATTATTTAATATTTATTTCCTCATTTCGGTAATAAGAAAAAGTGCGATATTGCATTTTGACACTCAAAATGTAATGTCTCGAAAATTTGGCGGCGCGTGGAGAACGGAGTGCCTTAGTACTAGGTTCCCTGTTATATGCTGAATACAGTGTGGTGTGAAACTAAAGAAATGTGATTCATGTCTGACTGAGTCTATGATATTAATAATGAAAATGTATTAGTTAGACATTCGAATTTAGCCAATTGACCCATACATTCTTATTGAATTATTTTGAAACTTTTATATGTTTATTGCAACTTTTTTGTCATCTCTGTAGTTGTTTCGTTTTAATTGTAAAAATTTTAGAGAAAACAAATGAATTGAGGTCTAGTTTTATTAATACAATTTTTCAAGCTTTGACTGTTTTTGAAGATGTGTGTTTATTACTTTTATTACTTTATTTCAGCTGTAAAAAAGTTTGGTTGTGAACTATGTCCAAAACGCTATGCTCAAAAGGCCGCATTAGTTCTACATATTAATAGGGTGCATAAGAATCTGCCACCTCCATGTGCCTGTCAAATATGTCCTAAAAGGTAAATATTTTATTTATTATTCATTGCTTTTCTATACTCTAAAAATTATAAAACTGAAACTTGTTTGTTTGGTTGACTGCGCTAAATTCAGTAACTACTGGTTGGGATTGAATAAATCTTTTTGAAAATGTAGTGAAAGAAAATATATAGTGATTTGTCATAAGGTTTTTTTCATCGATGAATAAGATATGTACATATAAAAATTAAACATTAGTAAAATATATGTTTATTTTAATTTTCAGATATCCACGGATGTCGTTGCTGAAAGAACATATGAAGAAAGTGCACGGAATGATGATTATGACGCGAAAGGTATTTATATTACAAATTTGACTTTGAAGTAGTTGGCTTTATTATATTATTACTAGAGAAATAAAGAAAAACCATTTTCGTTCGCTTAATTTTTTATTTAGTTACACGCTATATCTGGCGTACAGTAGGGTAGGCAAAGAGGACCTAGTGATGTGGTACTCTGTTCTTTACGCACTGCATAATTTTCGAGCATTGCATGTTGAATAGCATACTCTACACTTTGTCTTCTATAATAAAAAAATAAAGTAAATTCGTAGATACTTTTACTTTTTTTAGACCTTTGTTTTATTAGAAAGTTGTTGTTTCTTTTTTTTACTAATATCTGATTCGTTCATATTCAACAAATGAATAGTGTTTTTTAAATTAGTCAATAATCATAGATGAATAAACACAGATTATACATACAAAGGTAAACTAGAAGGTAAAGTAATAAAAAAATACCATAGATAATTTATGTTTTTATTAAAATTACAGATGTTCTTCAAGAAATTACCAACCATGTCGGACACGCAAGTGAAGCAAGCCAAAGTAATTTTTAAAAGCGAAGTGGAGGACTATGATATATCAAACTTTAATATATAAATTGTTATGAATTGCAAATGTGCTTATGATATTGTTGACATTTTTTTGGTGTTAAAAGTTTTTTCTCATTTATTTTTGGATAACATGTAAAAAATTTAATTTGATGTGTATGAATGAAGTATTCTAGTATTTATTTATTGGAAATATTATTTTTTATATGATTTACGCCAATTGACCATTTCTTTACTTATTAAAGTATTAACTCTTGGTAATGAACTAATTAAATTCACTTAGTTAATTTATTTTTTATTTTTTTTTAATTTAAGGCAATTTATTAAAAATGAACTTTATTTTTAGCTAATAAATTATTTTAAAAAATGAACTTTATTTTTAGCTAATAAATTATTTAAAAAAATGAACTTAAAATTTATGATCATTGGCAACTACAATATAATGAATTAAAATTTCAACTAATATTATAGCTTAATTTTATTGATAGAGAATATATATGTGTAATATTGCATACTATGTATGTATTGATAGGCTGATTGTAGGATTGAATCTGTTTCTCATAATAACAATGAATTTGTAAGTTTTGTTTTGTTTATAAGAAAACATTAAATATATTTTCTTTATAAAACATTTTTGTATTTTATATTATAAAAGTATCCCTTACTTTTAAACTTCTTTATTTTAGCAAAATGTGCGTAAAACTTATAGACATAAAAAAGGAAGAACTGCTATTTTCTCAGCTTATATATTTAAAAATTTTCAATAAACATGCTTGTTTAGTCTTATAATATTGATTTGTGATTAAAACATATAACACTAAAAAAATATTTTCATCTTTACTGGTCATTGGCATTTTAGTTAGAGGCGCAGGGCCACAGTGTGATTGTAAATGTGACTGGTTGTGGGTTCTGCCATTACAATGTCTAGAAAATGGAGTGTCTTAGCATAGGTTGGCAGGTTTTTTAAAAATAATTTATCCAGTGTAAATTTAACTAATCTATGATGTATAATAAACTTATTTAAATTTTATTGTGCACTTAAAAATAGTGTTAATATTGCGGAATTTGCTTGCTAGTGCATAAGAACCGACAAAAAATTACCTGATTCAATGCTTGTTGGTGTAAGGCGCATTTAAATTGGGCTATTAAAATGATCTGAATTAGAAGAGTGATGAATGAAATGATCTGAATTATGGAGGTATTTGAAATATACTATTATTTTATCGTCAAAAAAGTCGTTATTTGATGTTCAACTTTATTATTCACAAAATAATACTGTGCTACTACACTCAATAGATTTTTGCACTTAAGAGCTCATTTAAGTAGTTAACAAGCAAGCTCAGATAAAGTTGACCCAATAGTTTTGATTTAAAATATGTACAACAGTAACAATCCAATATTAATCTAATATTTGCCGTGAAGAGGGAAAGGTTTAAAATAAACACATGTTTAATACGAAAGTGTTTTATTACGCACTTATTATTTCAACCAAATGTTTACGAAATACTCTCTATAGCATAATGCATACACATCATAGAAGACACCACGTTATTTTATAATGCTTCGTTACATACTAGGAAAATACAAAAATATTAAGCGGTATTGGATCTACCGGGTTACCTTCGTTATATGCGAAAGTACATACATACATGCACCGCCTTCTTGGTCAGTTAACACTCCGAGACCGGGACTTGGTATTTCTACACGGCTGGCTGATATACTTGCAAATGATATGTCTATTTGAACTCATGAAAGTGATGAGGTGAAACATGAGAGGTGAAACGCGATTCAATAAAAATATTTTTAATGGTAATCGTCGAAATTGTGTACGATAAGTGATTCTATCATTGCATGATGTTAGTACCTTGTAGAAATACCAGTTTTAACTATATGGGTGCATTTGATACATATATAGATGGAAAAGCGCATATTTGTTTCTATCTCAAAAAACCGAAATCGGCCAACATTCACGAAAACTAACTTTATCATTTTTTTTATCTCACCAATACTGATCGCAATCTTAACAATGGTCCAAAAATATCTAATAGCATCCCTAAACGACCGAGTAGAAAAATACTTTATGTTATGCCTCACAGAATTCTAGCGTTTTAATTTCTCACTTTAAACGTCACCATGATATTTTTTTCGTCGAACGGCAAAGATCGAAATATATAAGGTCTAAGAGTGTTACAACAAACTACAGTGACAATCTCAATAAGTTCGATAGTGATTTCAAAATGTACACGAGAACGAATAAAATATAACACCTTTAAGGCTACAAATATGTATGTAGTGAACACGAAATTGTACCAGACATCTATGATTTGTTAAACCGCGCGACAGCTCGATAACGATTTACGGGACTATAAAATATTCTATGCTATTTACTATTATCGATATAATTTGTTGATTTTTTTTTTGGTATATTTTATTATTTTTTACACACTATTACAACACGGGCCCCGGACAGCGTCTCCCCGTCTCCAGTACCTCACAGAGCATTGTGCACGTGTACTTAGCGTTTACCCTAACACGTTAACAGATATACGATTACACGAAACAGACGTGAAATTGCAATGCGATCAACCTTATTATTTAATATAGAGACGTACCTGTCTGATCTCGATTATCACAAAATACATATACCATATTGAACACCAATAGTTTTATCGCGTCTAAAAAGCATGTTGAGGATGCTGTTTAAACGTGTTTACAATTACTTAACCTCTAATACGAATAAAGGTTTCGTTTCAACGAGTGCTTTTCGCGGCGCTATGACGAAAAGCACAGGTGACGTCAATCATTGTGTCAATATCGGTATGGGAACATCACAGAACTCTTTGCTTACGGTCAATTAATTTAACACTTAACATTAAAGCCAAACTGAGCCTTCACATGTAGAGGAAAGTGTACAAGCATCATCATAACTTTCAGATATTTTAGGCCCGTTACAGAACAATCGTGTCTTATTCATCTAAGGGGATTTTTGGACATTATTTTATTTATGTATAATGTTGCCAGCTTCGACATATTTACAAGAATATTTTCAAAGCATGTCACAATAAAAAAGACATACATATATTAAAATCATAATGTGAAGCAAAACATTTAGTTAAAGTAGATACTCTATTAAAGTATTAGCTCTGTAAAAACATTACTCTGTGGAAGTCATAGCAACTATGTCAACATTTCGGAAATCTGACAACATTATTTACATTGTGCAGTATAGAAAATTACCGGATTTTAAATCACAGACTTTTTGTTACACTCTCATAGACATAAATTTAAATACAAATTTCAAATTCCGGCATTTTCTTAGTATTATTAATTATAACAGTTGTGATGTATGTTACATTATAAGTTTCTTGACTTCACTAGATATTGACATATCGGGGAAACTAATTTATCCATTTATGTTTCTTATTGTAAAAATAAACAATTTATCATCGAACGAGCGTTTCTTACAAGGGATTTTTATTATTAATTATTTATGTATATTACAAATTTATAACTCTAGTGGCAGTTTCAACGCTCTGATATAATAGCGATGGCAAAAAATCATTGTTTCTGGTTATTTTATGTTAATATTATGTATTAATTTAATTCCACGCACATGTGCTTCCGATTGTATATAATAGTAATATGGCGGCATTAGTTAGTTATATTTAAAATATTGTGTCTAAGTATTGAATTTATATTCTGAAGCTTGTACTTTAAATGGCACTTTATTTACTAATTTAGTATAATAATAACATTAAGTTAACGATACAAGAGTAAGCACAGTGAGTGCAATTAATTTAATACAACACGTGACTTCCAACCGGACTTTCTATATTATATTATTCAATTTAATTTTATTTTGATAAAGTATCATATCACCTATACATATAAAAATATATTTATTAATGCATTAATTTATGTCAAAGAAACTTGAATGACCAAATAAAAGAACATACCATGACGTATATGACATTAAAAAAAGATATAATATGTTATGGTCGTTTTTACAGCTGTAGACCTAGTATTTAAATATTCCGTTTCTGACGCACCACACAATTTTCAATACATAACGCCTTGTCTTCTTACCACAGCGAGGAAACAAAAATTATTTCCTCAGAGGTAATCGAACTCACAACATTCGCGTTACAGTCAGACGCTGCGCCACGTATGTTTCATATGTTTTTTAATTAGTTTCCAGTATAAAGAAGCGCGGTCGGACACTCACGTACGACAATCTTTACTCTATTGTAGTCGGACGTCAACACAATTATAAACGCATTAGCGTTTCCTTTCTATCAATTCTAACGTTTGACATTGACATATATAATGGATACGCCATCTTGGTCGTTATATGACGTACATAGATAAAAATTATGATATTTTAAAATATTAAAATCATGCTGTTTCCTATGCCCTTATATCTGGGCATACATTGCATATATAGTCTTATATTGCATTGTTAGTCATATAATAAGTATGCAAGTATTCCGGAGTCGATAAATCGATATTGATAGATAATCGAAGCTCATGCATTTCTTATAATTATAGCGTCATTATTATAATTGTAAATGAAGTGTATAATATGCATATACATATGAAGATAAAATATACGGGGTTAAATGTCTTTACTAATATAATTACATTTTTATGGAAACAATAAATGAATAATAAAACTCCTCACTCCTAACCTTTCTCGTTTATATAAAAAACCATTTCGATCGAATCAAATCATCTCCGACTATTTACTATCACATTTTTAAGAATATCAAATTTCAATAACAATACTTAAGATCCTCCTTTGTAGTAACAGATAATAAAAAAAAAATGCAAGGAACAGTCGACAAATAGTAAATGGCAAAAAGTTTTAAATTTGTAACCAAAAATAGTTTTCAAAAAAACAACAAAAATACCGTAAATGAATGGCGCGATTAGTTTCCTCGAAAAGAAAAAAATAATAATAATCTTGTAAAAAGTTGAAATCATTAGGAACATACATCTGACATCTCTGAGCAACTCTTAAGAAAATCCTTCAAGAAATTCGAAACTATACACTAAGATACTTATCACAGGTTAAGGGGACAAGAGAAAGTATTAGTGTTCTCTCAATACAGCAGTTACGTGTAAATATAAAACTAATACAACTTAAGATAGCCGCTTCGGGCTCGAGCGGTGAAATTTAAAAACAAAACGTTTAGATAAAACTAGAAATTAGTATAAATTGTAAGCCCACGACCCGTTGGGGCTGAGATCGATACTTATATAATATATATAAATTGTATATGTAACCACTCGCGATCAAGCGCTGAAGCCTACGTCACATCACTCGCAGTTCATCCGGTTATAAACAATCCCGCACTTCCACGATCCCGCGAATTGATTACCGACTATTCTAATAATAATCATGTTTTTCAAAAATAATTTCTTTTGTCGATAATCGATTCGCAAGATTGTACTTTAAACATCGATAACGATGGTGAGGCGAGCGTGTCTCGCCTGTGACGTCATCACGAGGGTTCGCGCGCGCGCCGTGAGCTCATATCGGCTCACATCGCGACACCGCGCGTCGACATCGACATCGATATCGATATTAACCGGTAATTGACAGTTCGCGTCACAGCACTATAGTCCGAGCGCGGTGGTTTCAGTCCCATCCGTTCTCTTTCACCATATGAGCGAGTTCTATTATGAACTTGCCTTCTTTATACTTCTGGCTGGATTCGAACGCGTACTCCTGAAACATGTTATATCGTTAGTTTCAAAACAAATTAAATGTATTTTTATCATAAGTAAAGGACATAGTTTTCAGGAAATTATATCAATCTTCAATGACTTGTAATAGCGTCAATTTTTATTGTACTTTCTATAAGATATTTATAAACAAATTGACCACCGGGTGTTGTTGGTGGTGGACGCCGGTGTTAAATGATTATTATAAACCTGTTCTACATACATATTTCCAGCCGAGCATCGTCTTGCAACACTCGCAGTATATGTCCGCGACGGCGTGCAGCCCCGTCAGCAGCACGCGCTCCTCCGCCGGCCCGCAACCTACGTTTACACTGCAATTGAAAGAAATATACATTATTATTAATTATTACTAGCTTTTGCCTGCGACATCGCCTTCGTGCTCAAATAGAAACAACTAAGGCCCGTATTTAAAAAATCGCTCTCAACTCTCAGGGCGATTTTGAGCTGCTGTTTTAAAATTCTATGAATTAAAATGGCATCTTAAGGTCAATCACAGAGTGAAGTGAAGTGAGCGATTTATAAATAGGGCCCTAAAAGTAGTGTGGCCCTATAACACAAAATATTATAAGTGCGGGAGGTAACTCCGACCGTAGCGTAAGTACAGTTAAATATAGGAAAATATTAACGGGATATAATATAGTCTATATTTTTCCTAAATAAATGGACTATCCAACACAATAATGTATTTTAGCTATTAGCTCTATGATAATAATATAGATTTATGAGGAGCAGTTTATTTCAGTATTAAAATAACTAAACTAAAATATGTTCAAATAAAAAGATAAAAAATGTCGATTTGAAGTTGAAATTTAAGTAAACACATTTCAGCAACGACAATGGCATTTCAGTAACAAATAATGCCACCTCTACCTACAATATTCTCTCTAATCTTGCTTAAAAAAATGAACTTAATTGAACACCGCCCCTGCTATAAGTAATAAATGTTTAATCCAAAACAGTTATTCCTAATACATTTTGTACATAGTTTATGAAATTATAATCGAAAATTATTTAATTAATTTCTCCTTCACAGGTATCGCCCTACCTATGAAGAACAAATATAAATAATATCTAGTTACTTCGAGTTTAATATCCCAGGGGATACTAGAACAGTCAATATAATTGAGTTTTTCCAATAAATGTGGAAACTTTACGCAAGTATTAATATCAGAGACTCGGTTACTACTGCATTTATAATACGAAAGAAAATCCATATACATATTTATATTACATTACATTATTACAAACCCTATGCTTATTATTTATTTATTAACAAAGGAATTTGAAAGTTTGTAAGGATGGATATTTGTTCCACTTTAACGTAAGAACTAATGAACGGATTTAGATGAAACATTACAGTAATATAATCTATATATATAAAATCGAAAGGTCACTCACTCATCACGAAATCTCAGAAATGACATGTGCTAGGAATCTGAAATTTTGCATAGGAGTTATTCATAGGACGTAGGTGCTCGCTGAGACGGGAATTTGTAATATTCGACATCTAAGGGGTTGTTTTTAGGGTTGAAAGTTTGTATGAAACTTCGTTACTACAAATGCTAGGAGTCTCAAATTTTGCATGGACGTCACTTATAGGACGTAGGTACTCATGGAGACAGAAATTAATAATAAAGTAGCTCACGCAGGCGAAGCCGCGGGCGGGCCGCTAGTTTATATATAAGAATAACCTATGTATTGATACAACACATAAATTTAGAACAATTTATAAAATACTTTATTTACTATTTTTAAATATATTTCAAGAACATACGAGGTAACTTTTGATTATATATATTTTGTAAATAAAAAGAAAACTGCAAATCAGGTTTTCTATTCTACTACTATAAGTTAGATGTAAACAGTATAAGAGCGTCGTAAAATTAAATGGCTTCTCGAGTTACGTCCGTCGATATACTAATATATTCTAACACAGATAAAAACTTTTAAAAGTATAAAATAAACTAATAAAATATATTTTGTTACAATATACATATTAAAAAATCGTAATATAGGTAACATGCAACTTGTAAAATAAAGACTTGTTCTATTTAACAAAAACAAAGTTAAAATGTTAAACTACTATATAATTTAAAATGGCACGATCAAATAACTGCTATAAATTTAACCTCCTTCGCTATATAGGTTTTAAACAACAGTTTCGTTAATCGATCGTGGTTTTTAATTTTGTATATGTATTTTAGTATTTACGGCATATATTTAACATTATTCAGTAAAATAATATATTTATAATTTTTTTTTTGCCAAAACTATTAAAATGTATACGTCGTATGAAACATTTATCAATATAATAAGAAATCAGTTAATAAAAAATTCTAAAACCTCCAAAATTCTAGACTAAAAAAAATTTTTAAATAACTTCGATTTTTCATTTATGCTAGACTAGACTGACATGAAATAAAATTGAAACCGTGTGAATAAAATATAATCATCTCAAGGATAATGCATAATGCGAGAGCTGATGTATGAAATATGCATGACAGTAATTTGACATAAAGAAATAGGTCGAGCGGCGAATAACTTATAATACCTAGTCTCCATCATTTATTGGAATAGCTCTATGTGACACTTACTTCTGATCGAGAACTCTACTTTTATTAATGAACAACGGGGCAAAGAAATTATTACAGTACCTATTTTGTTATTGTAAAACGAATTTTCAGTTCAAAATGTTTAAGAGTAAAATATAAAATATATTCTAAATCTTTATATTTGTAAATGTATATGAAAACAGTCTGTTTTATATTGACTCATACATTACAGGAGATGTTTGAAGTTAAAGAATTTCTTTTATTATATTATTATAACTCATACTTACACTGAGTTGAATAGATATGCGCGCCCCTGGCTGCCTTGGAACGACTGTAAAACAACAATAAAAATTTCAAATTAGGTACTAAGTATAAACAACAAATACTTTAATGATCTCGTTTACGAACATCACGAACTACCGCTACAATCAGATTGGAGTGCATGTGTCGTAAAAATAGCTATGTTAATTTGTTGTATCGTACTTATTTTCATTTTTACGTTTTACTTAAATTATAAAAAGTTTTACAAAGTAAGTACAAAGTAAGTACAAAGTAAGTACAAAGTAAGTACAAAGTTAGAAATTTTACACGTGATAAAATTAATTGAACATCAAAACTTTACAAATTTATTAAAGTAAATATTGTTATAGTTAAAGTACGCAGCATGAGCAAATACTTTCTCTCTCCGGCGCGGCGTGCCAATAGCTCCCAACTATTTCGTAATAATTTAGTAGTTTGTTATAATATTACTTAGCAAGTGGTTACTTTATGATTTTATAATTACTTAGGTATTTATGTTCCTGTTGAAATTCACATTAAAGTATTCGCGTAATCAAATGTTTGCGTAAGAAAAGTATAAGAAAAGTATAAGAAAAAGGAAAATGTTGAGTAAGAAATGGTAAGAGAAATGAAAAGGCAGAAGGTTTTATATACGTTCTCAAGAGTTTTTAAGAAGATTGGTGTTATAAAGAGAAAAAGAGTTAAAAAGAGAGTACCAAGAAGGTCTCACAGTCACCTTTGATATAAGCTCGTCATGGCTCGCGAGGTGCGCGCGGCAGTGTATGCAGCTGTAGGTGCGGTGCGCCGGCGGCAGGTACGCCTGGAACGTCTTGACCGGAGTGCGCGCCACGCTGCCCTCGCCTGCCACCCCGCCACGGTTAGTCACCCCCTCACGCATGAGTGCCTGCTAGCTACCAACACACACCCATTGTAGGTCGCACACGCCCCCTCCCACCTGTGCCACTCTCCCACCACTCCCACCAGCCCTAAGTGCACTATCCGCTGACCGCCATTGAGATTGATCATGGACAAATATGCCGAAAGGCATCAACCGTCAACGTAGACGTGATTGATAGAGTTTTGGAATAATGGACTAGATCGAATAGTGCCGAAAATTCTGTTATTATAGGATTTATTTCACTTAGGTGGTTTTTTTGTTCTATTTTTTTTATTATAATCTCAATCGCGATTTTTCCTTCCCATAGTGCACGTGGGGCATTCAGTAACAGCACTCATGCGGAAACAACCAAAATAGTTTTAACTTAAATATAAAATTCTAATCAAGCGAAGCTCTTAATTTAAAGCAAATAATAATAAAAAAATATAATAATTACATATATATATATATATAATTTGTAACATAAAAGGCATCCTTTAATCTTCAACGCTCTATCAGTGTGTAAGAGCCAAGTTCATTAACTTCTTTGAAATACAACAGACAATATAAATAATCGAATGACTTAAACAATACAAAATGAATCTGGTCTCAAACAATAATAGCACGATGCAAATTAAAACGCATCCAGGACAACGAGGCATAAATAAGCTCAGCTGACTAATATATGCCTTCAAATTGCCATCAATTGTGCCAATTAGAATCACTGTTCCTAGGCATTTGCGGTAGTGAGTTTGCATGGATACCAACATCGTAATTTATATTTTATTGTACCTAGATGAATATAGGTCTTATTTCCCTTAAGTTTTAAAATATAGGTTTTTGTTTTTATCTTATTTTCTAATGCATAGACAAGCCTAATACCACGCAACTGTTTCTAACATTAGAGCATCTAATCAGTAAATTATATTAAGAACTATATTAAGTTACTTTTGAGCTAAATATAATATACAAATCGTTATACAAAATGTATTAAACGACAAAACTTTAGTCCACACTATTGAAGTCGTACTAGCGTTACATAAGTTATGCACAAGCGAAACTAAAACTAACTCGAGCTGCGTGAGACACATGTTTAGTAGATGTTCTGCATGAATTTCTTATTTTATTACAAACTTTACTTGAAACATGTCGAAAAGAGCAGATTTTATAGCGTACATTTCTGCTAAAAGACAGCCATTTTCTTTTTTGCTTGTCATACTAGTCTCTAGTCTAGTGATGTTTTCAATGTCATTTATTATTAAGTTAATTAATGTAGGTGTTATCGTGTACATTACCTGCCTGGCGCGAGCAGCACGCGCCCGCCGCCCACATGAGCCGCGCGGACCGCCGGTCACCTGCCGCGCGCGCTCCCGCACCGCGCCGCGCGCTCCTTCCTACCACCCGCCACCCTCTGCTAACAAAATATGTTCATCTATTATTTTTTTGTTATTAAGTATTGTTTAAAATTTTAAACACAATTATAGCACTAGGAACTTGGAATATTAGAATATTTTTAGATCATTCAATACTCGAAGATTATATTTTGACTAGCGGACGCTCGCAGCTTCGCCTGCTTATTGCTTAGGGGTGAATTCTAATAAACCATGAAACACGTGTTTAATGAAATATTTTTAAGAGTCTCAATTTCAAATTTCATAAAAATCAGTGGCGATTTGAAGATTTTTCCACATAAACTTTCAACCCCTTCTTGGCACCCTTAGAGGGTAAATTCTAAAAAACCGTGAAATACGTGTACAATTAAATATTTTTAAGAGTCTGAATTTCAAATTTTATAAAATTCGGTGTCGATTTAATTTTTTTTCCATACAAACTTTCAACCCCTATTTCACCCCTTTAGGGTTAAAATTGTTCAAAATCCCTTCTTAGTGGATGTCCAGATTACGAAAGTAAACATTTGTCCAAATTTCATGTTTCTACCATCAGCGGTTACGGCTGTGCGTGCGTCTTACTTCAGTCAGTGAGGACACGTCCTTTTTTATATATATAGATAAAAATTGTTTATTTAATTATAATTGTTTATTATATTTGAGAATTTTAATTTTTTGAGTAGTTTTGAGTATAAAACACAATATTTTTTAACATTCTCTCGCAAAATATATTAAAAAAATATTATATTAGAAATGTTAATTTATCGGCATATTGTGCACAAGAAAAAGGAAAGGTACAAATGACTATTGTCTTTCTCAATACTAATACTTGTTGTATTTAATGTGAAGGTTGTGCGACCGAAAGTTGGGTTCAAATGTCTATGAACCGATCATTGGAGCGGTAAGGCCGATAGTCGGCTCAGTGAACTGTACTGACTACTGACCACATCCTATTAACGAAATTTCCTCCCCTTCTTCTTTCTTTTTTGTTACTAGATGGGGATGTAATATAGCCAAATTTGAAATTGCTATTACAATCACCGCCTTTTAAAAATAATATTATATATCTTTTTAGCTCTACGCTGCATCCCACATGTAGCATAGATGGCAAGAGTGGACAGAGATTCTCAACGTTCTAACCAATTTGAAGACATTTCGGGATTTGATTTCTCGTAGAAGTCGAACCCACAATCGTCGCACGAAGAAAAACTTTATTGATGCCATTGAATTATATGAAAATATTAATAAAAGTTCTATCCATTAAAACTTAATAAAACATTAAACACGTCTTGTTCATATGTCAACAGTCGGAGAAATATTTAAAGTAATTTATTACTCCTGTGACCTTTACTATATACGAACATACCTAGACAATCGATGGAATAGGTACATAGAACCCATTAAGAGATCGATATAATAGAATGGAAAATAAATAATTCAGTATGAAAGCTAACAAAGAAAACAGAAAGGAAAAAAAATCATACAATATGGAATTCAAATAAGCAGTTACCGTTAAGTACCTACTGTATAAGCAAATATACATTTCAATTAAAATACTAGATGGTAATAGAATTAAGCTAACAGGGTTTGAAAAAACTAGGAGCCACCTAGCCCTAGCCAGCCTAAATTACTAAAAAATAATTACTTAAAATGTAAAATGGCGGAATTGGAGCGGATATTAGGTTTATTACTCATGGCAAATGTCATCAGTGTAATTGCGTGCATATGGACCTCGTTAGTCAATAACTAGCACGGCTCTGTTACGATTGTACTACGAATGGCTTTATGGTAGAACTTAGAGGTATTGGACATATTTTTTTTACTATTTCCAGGAAGGTTATAGCTTACATAAATATAAAGCTATATAGAGGGTTTAATGTAAGGCATATCCAAAATCGAAGAATTGAAAAAGAATATGAACTAAGTGGATTGAAGATGGTACTTCTCAAAAGATTGTACCAACGATCTTGGGCCCTAATTGAAATTATAACACTAGTTAAAATTGCATGAATATGAAAATAATATTTATATGATCTATGAATTATGCTCTACACGGTAAGATCAAGGCAACACTTGAAATTATTTTTCATTTATGAGATTTCCATTTCTGATTAAACTTTGTCTTTCAATTGTCTATGACCACAAGATTCTCCAACTAAACTATAAAATATTGTAGATGAGCGTAACAAGTATTATGGATTTTAAGATAAAATAAAAATATCTAAATGATGTCTTATTAAATATAGTAATTCCTATATCTTATTTAGGCTCACGTCTAAAAATTATAAACCAAACGCAGAGGTAAGTCAACTCATAAATTACGAGAGCGATTAAAATATTATGTAAGCAGACAACAACGATAAATTATTACAATTTATTTATATACAAACAACGGGCAGACTTTTCCAATTTAGCCGGCAGTGCTAGTGACAACAATATAAAATCCTAGAAACATTTTCAGAAAGATTTACGAAGCTTATATTTCGTCCCGTTTGATAAAAGAGTAAATTGATTTGGAATGAATAAAACATAATCCTTATGAAATTGGCGTTGAATGAATATTCAGATATCTGAAAAAATGTTGGTAAATAAATAAATTCGTTAACGTGCCGGCTGAAGACTTAATGCCAAACGTCAAGGACAACTCGTGGAGCGGCGCTTTGTGGGCCGGTCACGTTTCCTTCTGTTTGTTTAACTTAATTCTACTTTTATATTATGAAAATTATTCCATTTTTGTGCTGTAATCACAGAATCTTCATGTATATAAACAACTTAATTAGCTTAAAAAAATACCCTGTTTTGTATTCTTTTTGTGTATGTCCAAACGATATATATTATAACACAGCCTCTCATTATTAAAAAGAGTTATATTCATGAAAAACGTAAAAACGATAATAAAAACTACGTTTTCGTTAAAAAAACATATGGAAATTTGTATAAAATTTCTAGAACACTAAATGCAATATTTGATCATACGTTCAATTTATCACCAGCGCATTAAGTAAACACCTACAAACGAACAGGAAACTTATCAATCATTAATAGATTACTATCGCCGTTATTATTCACAGTTGCTTTAAAACGCTAATTGAGACATGTTATTGGGAAGCAATGAGACATTACATTAGTAAATTTAAAACAAGATAGTTTTTTGTCTTGTAAAGTACCTAAATAAAGATTTGAACCTGCCATCATCATCGCGTCTATGATGATGTATGTTAGTGTGGATGATTTTTTTTAGTTGCTACTAACCCAAAAATAGCATTATTACAATCCTATTGTTAACTATTGGGCGCTGATTTCCTCATAACAAACTACAGACTAAGTCAAGGGCGAACACTAATGTACTGTATAATATTATTTATATATAGATATTGCGCAGTAGCGTAGGTATAAGAAAATTAACTGATTTCTTACAACCATATCGAATGAATACATAGTCATTTTAACCATTGAATAGCATCCAATCAACGCAGCTATTATTGCCGAAAATTTTGACGTCGCTTCGATAGAAATCTTGGATTTAAAATAACCAGGTTTTCTGGTAAGCATGCTTAGGGACACAAGTCCAACCCCCCTTAGATATTATAAAAAAATTTACAGTGACGCATCAGCTGAGATCCATCTCTGAGCAACTACAGGTAGTTACCTGCCTGGTTTGGCCAGTTGGCCAAACCGTGAACTATAGAAAATATGTAAAACAAAAGTGGGTTATATAGATTGAAATTTTAATAGACTGGCTATTGGTCTTCAGAATGAGATTACGCACATTCACCATTTGAGCATCTCGTAGTTGTTGTGGCACTTTGTCGGCCAATGAAGGCGATAAATATATTTAAATATAATCAAAAGTTATATACTGGAACTACCATGCTGTTCGTTGGATCACTAATTATAACAACTGACAATTATGAAGTAATATTATTATAAGTTAAGCGTGATCTATGATAAGAATATTAATCAATAACGTAACAACAACGTTTACTACTACCATATCTATATATATAAAAGGACTTGTCCTCACTGACTGAGGTAAGACGCACGCACAGCCGTAACCGCTGTGCGTAGAAACGTG